>JAYJMF010389598.1:0-25097 GCA_036873715.1 Salvia sclarea | reverse complement strand
ATTCACCAATACATGTAGTACCATTTCATATAACATGAAGTACCATTTAAAATACAGTTCATTCATATAGAGTACCAATATATATTGAATAAAGTACCAATTCACATAACATAAAGTACCATGGGCCTGACGGTCAGGTCGGCCTGACAGAAATATTTGTCAATAAGTAATTATAATAACCTAATTATAACCATGCATGTTCGAAGCAACTAATTAAACATACTTGTAAATGTATTCATCCCGCTTAATTACAATCCTTTTAGAATAAGTTGATTTTTCAATAACATAGTTTGCTCGATCTGTTTGTCCTTATGAAAACAGTGTGTTTGTGCTAATGCATGAAGGAATTAGTGGGGAGTTAGGGTATGCTCAAGCACCCCTTAACCTCAAATAATAAAATACTCACTTTTATTCGTTACGTTCCGTTAGTAATAGCACCTTACTTTTGAGCACGTAGATAAAAAAAGTAGTGTTTTGTGTGTAAAAATCGACTAATTTTTTAGGTCAAATTTATTCCTTTTTTTCTTGTACGTGTCATGATAAATGGGAGTATGGGACAGCTCAAATTGACAAGTGTGTCATTACTAATAAGAATAAGATAGTATTTTCAAAAAATTTAGTATTAATATCTTTTATTAAAGGAAAAACATATATTACTTGTACTAATGTGCGCATATTACAAACGTTTTCCACTTATAAGGGGATTCAATCACATGCAAATCCCAATCCTCATTAATTCACCATTTAATGACTATTTGGCCACTGCATAAATTAACATAAGAATATAATTTAAAGATAGTATCTATGGGCTTCTGTTTGTTTGGCTTATAGTACTCAATAATAGTATAGTATATTCTTCAGTTTACAGTCCCACTCAAAAGCAAAAAGGATCAAGTGGGAGCATTTAAATCAAAAGAAATGAATAAAAAAACGTAGATTAATTACCTTTATGATTCTTAATCCAAGAAAAGCGTCAGCTAGCTAGCTTAGATTTGCAAACCATGAAAACTACATTATCATCAATATATAAATGTGGTCACCTTATAATTGAACAATTAATGTACCTACTTCTACTTACCCATATAGGACTATGAAATTAAAAGGCAACAGCATCAAATAATAGTATATACCCCAAATATCTTAGAATCAAAAGAAAATTCACGAAGCCCAACAACTCATGTGTCCTACCATTCGCCAAAATGATAAATATTTGATTTGGACATATGGGTGGAATAAAAAGATCTCATTTTGTATTTTAACTATATATATATCAACTTGCATTCATAAAAATTTAAATAAAAAAAACCGAGGCCACCATTAACCGGCGATTCTGAATTCAAACCGAAGCCAGAGCCTACTGGCTTCCAACAGTTCTAAGCCGGTTGTAACCGAACATCTCTAGCTCTAGTATAATTATGTTAGAAATTCGATAACCAAACTTTTGGTTGGTACACTTCTTAATGAAAAATCTTGAAAGATTAGAGGTTCTTGTTTTTTCGCATAGGTTAGAGCATTTACATAAAACGCATCAAACTTAATTAAGGTCATAATTAATCTAACAATAAATCTAAGTATGCACCTCCGAAGCAGCTAAACATATATACTTGTACATGTGTTTTCCTCTCACTTAATTAAACTCCAATTAATCATATTATAACCATCACATTGAAAGACAAGATGCCTATGACTATATGCGGATTGCGAGGTGTAGAATGAGCTTGATCTTTCAGTAGTGCTTGTTTAATTTAATTATTTGTCCTTGTGAAAACATGAGTGTGTTATTGCATGAAGAAACTAGTGTATGCAATGGCGGAGTTATTACATGTAGGGCTGACGATTCGTGCGTGTTGGGTCATTATTGGGTCGATAAGATAACGAAACGACACGATAAGGCCAAACACAAACACGATCCGTTAAGGATATGCCCGACACGAACACGACATGAAATGCACAAACACGAACACGAAGATGACACAATATTTTTCGTGTCGACGCGACACAATAATGACAAGATATGACAAGAAACGATAAATTCAAACAAAACTAAGAAATAAATTAAAAAATATAAATAAATATATAAAAAGTAATACTAAAATTAATATTAAATATATGTAAATATTGTCATCGGGTTATACGAAAGCTATCGTGTTATACGAACACAACACGAATCCGACACAAACACGACACGAACAAGATAAGGCTAGACACTAACCCATTAATTTTGTGCGTGTTCATGTCGAATTGTCGTGTCGTGCGGCCCTAATTACATGAGTGAGTATAGAGCAGCCGCCCTATGGCTGCGAACCCCCCCCCCCCCCCCCAAAAAAAAAAAAAACCCAACCCCACCCCAGCTCGCACATTTTTTTTCCTTCTTCTTCTTAATATTCATTTTTTTAATTGTTATCTATATTCTATATCAAAAGAGAGTTTACAGTTTCTTTACAAGTTTCTGCCAAGTGCCAACCATCTCACCTTTTTATCCCTCTATTTAAAATGCTATCTTCCATTTCTCTTCCTCCCCATCCAAATAACAAGTCTAAAATCCGACCAAAGCAACTGTTAGCGCACAGCCCCCAATTCTTCCTCTCCAATATTAATCAGCAAAAAATCCATCACAGAAAAGAAAGGCACGATCAAGAAGAACAAATTAATAGACGAATCACAACTTACCAGTTTGAACTCCAATTCGAGAAGGCAGAAAAATTCAACACACAAATGAAGAGCATAAAGAAAAACTACGAAGAAGAAAAGAGATATATATAAAGAAGTTGTGATTTGTTATAAATTCCAGTCCAGAACATCATACATCACTAAAAACATTTCCCTTGCAAGTTGAAAAACTTGCAATAACATGTGTTACATAAAAAACTAAGTACTATATTTAAAGTTAGTTAATTGAGATGGTAGTTTGAGTGATGTAATTGTACACAATAGTCGAACCCCCGAGTTTCATATGAGAGATATTTTTTGAAAAGTCGCAGTGGTGGGGCCTTTTCCCATTTGTAAATGGACGGAGACGTTTTCTCTCCGGTTGTGTTGGTGTTCCGTTTTTGAGTTTTCAAATATCTTTCGATGCTCTCCCTACATATCCAAATTAATAATCTTTCTGTTATTTCAAAAAAGGGTATGAAACAAAATGGTGTAAATGATAGCAGAACTAATAAATTTATCCAATATGGGAAGTTCAAATAAAATAAAATTTATCTATTATTTATTTTGATATAATAAAATAAAATTTTCATCAAAAGAGATAGAGAAATTGAAATACAAGATATATTACATTTGTTTGCATTATGTCTGCTTTATTATTAAGTTTTAAAATATGTTAAATTTTTTGCATTAATATTTTAAATTTAATTTAAAATAAATTCAAATATGATTAAAATTGAATAGACAAAGAAAATTATTCTTTTTTTTCCAGGTATAAAATAGAGTAGATGGCTGAAAATGAAATACTATTTTTCCTTTAAAATAAAAATAAAGATGTTGTAATATTGTGCAAACTTTTCGAAATGCCCTCAGTCCCCTTATATTAAATAAAATTGTCAATTAGCTCTTTCCAGATGATATGTATGACTTCATTCCTAAGAGAGGACTTTTGTTCAATCATAGCCCTTGGACTATTGTAAGGACCTCATCGGTTCAACTTTTAACATAGCCCTTTGCCCCATTGCACATGTTTGGACGGTAGTAACTCAAATCAAGAAGGAATTAAAACGTGTGAGTCAAGTGAAAAGAAGAGAATAAAAAACGTGGATTTATTAATGTTTCGTAATCCAATAAAGGCGACACCTCAAATTTGCAAACCACGAAAACTATATTAACTCATGAACAAAAGACTCAAACAACAAAACATATGCGAAGGAATTAAGAAGACAACAATTCCCCCAAAAATAAAAACAAAATGCAGCAACCCACAGATATCTCCCTAAACATACCTTTGCTACTCGATTCCTACACAAACAAAACAGAATCTCGTGTTAATCAAAAACCAATCACTACCTCCTTTTTCAAGACTACTTTCAACGGATTGAACTCTCTTTCAGGTCCGTAATTTCTAATCAATCAAAATATCTACAACTTTAAAATTTACAAATGAAGAATTTTATCAGGAGTGGGGATCCTGTCGATCCCGTACGCCCTATCCTCGGGCGGGTGGCTGAGCCTGATCCTGCTGGCGATCATCGCGGCGGCCACGTTCTACACGGGGCTGCTGATCAAGTGGTGCATGGACGCCGACGGCACCATCCGGAGCTACCCGGACGTCGGGGGCAGGGCGTTCGGTGCCACGGGGAGAGCCGTCGTCTCAGTCTTCATGAACCTCGAGCTCTTCCTCGTCGCCACGGGATTCCTCATCCTCGCCGGCGACAATCTGCACACCCTGCTGCCGGGAGTGGAGCTCCGCGTGGGCGGCGTCGCCGTGGGCGGGCGGGCGATGTTCGTGGTGGCGGTGGCGGCGGTGATGGCTCCTACGGTCTGGATAGACAACATGACGACGCTGGCGTATGTTTCGGCCACCGGAGTTGCGGCGTCGGTGGTGATACTTGGCTCCGTTTTGTGGTCGGCGGTGGCTGACGGCGTCGGATTTTCGCAGAAAGGGGAGCTTTTGAATTGGGAAGGGCTGCCTACTGCTTTGAGCTTGTACGCTTTTTGCTATTGTGCGCATCCGGTTTTCCCCACGTTGTACACTTCCATGAGAGATCGAACCCAATTCTCATCGGTAAATAACATTCTTCCCTCTATCTACATAGATAATTGTTGTCATTTTTGTCTGTCCACAAAAGTGATCGATGCAGGTTCTGCTGCTGTGTTTCTCGATATGCACGGTGACCTACGCGTCAATGGCGATTTTAGGGTACGTAATGTTCGGATCGGAGCTGCAATCTCAGATAACCTTGAACCTTCCGGCGAATACATGGAGCTCGAAAGTGGCGATCTTCACTGCTCTCCTGAATCCCATTGCCAAGTATGCATTGATGTTGAAGCCCATTGTGGATTCGATCGAGAGTAGGTGCGAGAAGGGGCGCTCGGTGGCGCGGGGCGGGCTGATCGCCGGCAGCGTCTTGGTGGCGGTGACGGTGCCTTTTTTCGGCTACTTGATGTCGCTGGTGGGGGCGTTTCTCAGCGTCACGGCGTCTATATTGCTTCCTTGTTTCTGCTATTTCAAGATTTGTGGGAATTGGACAAAATTGGGGTTTGAATTGCTGATTATTGGATTCACTTTGGTGATGGGGATTATTGTGTTTGTTGTAGGGACTTACACATCTTTGCTGCAAATTGTGTACAACTTGTAGTTATTTGTGTACAATTCTGTAGAACAGCGCGCTAGCCTTTTCAAATGAAAGCTTAATTTCAACAATATATATCATGCACACAAATTACATTCGATTCTTGTTTAAATGGTAAAATATCATTAGACATGTTAATTGATTATCAAATAGCTAGGTTGTATAATATGTCATGTCTCCTCACGTTCGAATTAGTAAGTTAACTACCAGTTAACTACATGTTAATTGGTATTTCAAATGCTATAACTTGGTAAACTCTTTAATTAGTAAGTTAATTACCAGTTTATTTTTTTTTAAAAAAGAAGAGAAATTATAATGTTGAATACTTGATACAATTACTAAATTAATTACTCACCCGGACTTAGTTGAATTTATTCAAATTGCATAAAATACCAAAACAGATGAGATCACCGCTTGCATGAAAAACAATGAGTTTTCACGTGTTGAAGACATTATTTATCATTCTGGAAGTAGAAGATTGCTTTGTGCCAAATTATCTCTTTAAATATCCTATCTATATACTAATACTAAAAGTATTGATGACAAAATATATGAATTGCCTAATATATTTATATTATATATTTAATTTTAGTATGTAAATTATTAATTACTCCCTCCGTCTCACGAAACTTGTTACGTTTTCCTTTTTTGTCCGTCCCACGAAACTCGTTACGTTTCTCTTTTGGGTTAAGCTAGATTAAAAAAAATAAGGGATTTTAAGTACAATTATCTTAACTAATTGCACCCCTTATTACTCCCTCTTTTCACCCCCTTATCATTTTTCACTTTATTACATACTCACTTACAATACTAACACTAACTCCTTAAATCCCGTGTCGAAAAGAAATGTAACGTGTTTCGTGGGACGGAGGGAGTACTTATTAATATAAAAATATAATTACATATTTATTTATAAATCCATAAATCTATTTATATAAGAATTACTATTATCTATTCATCTATAAATCTATAAAAACTTAACTAACTCCAATCATGTTACGACTTCTACTTACGAGATTAGTAGATGGAGACCATTCGTAACAATCAAATTAAGTCAAAATTTTAACTAGTTAATTGTTAGTAGTAATTGATAAAAAATTATTACAATTACGATTATTTAATTCTAATAATTTATTAGTATATTTATTATAAATTGTGTGTAATGCGCGCACTTTCTGCTAGTTATCTATAAAAGCATCTAACTTTTGCATAAAGTGTGAGTTGTCTAAAAATTTCCAAAAATGTTACCGAAAGTCATAGCTACCACTAATTATAGTTATCCACTAATTATTACTATACTATACATTTCCTCCACTAACTAGTAGTAGTAAATATGCTATAAAGATATCACATAAGTCACCGGGGAGTAATTCATGATGTAATGAGTATTGCCAGTGTAGGAAGTGAGAAGAATGGAACGTGATTAAAACCCAACTCCTTTGTATGATTTCCGAGGAACTATTAATTTATAATTTAAAATCCTTAGTTACAATAGAAGATACCATATATAGTTCCAACTACTCAACATATATATTATATGACGTATTATATGTGTAATTGGAAAATCCGACCTATATTATATGTTGCTAGTTGCTAGCTAGCTAGGATGGTGTTCTTCACAAACACACACTAGAAAGTGCTAGATATATTATGTTATTAGATGATAGTATTTTTTTTTTATCTCTTTATTCTTCCCTCTTCCTTGTTTTGCATGTCAAGCATTTTGTCTTTCAAATCCTTGATTCAAGAAAGCAAATGAGGGCTCCAAGTCTCGAACAAACAACGAAATTTTTAATGTTTGGGCCGTGAAAAAATTTGGGAGAGTTTTGAATTTTAATTGCAAAATTATGAAATGTTAGATATACTTGTTCGTTGCATTTGAAAAGTCAGATCAGAATTGTCAATGGAGTAATTAACAAACATCTCTTGGTCTCAGACAAATAAAATCATATCTACGTACCTTATAAAATATTTTGAATGTCTACTTATAGTCACCACAACAATGTATTTTCATATATAAAAATAAAGCATATAATTTATAGTAAAATAATTTTCTTACGAACCCATTATTGGTTGATTGGTAATCGGCCTTTATCATTTAAAATGATTTAGAATTAATTGGGCTAATTATTTCACGAAATCAATTAGCTCATGAATTATCCAAGTTAATACGTGGTGATCAGGTGGCAAAATGGAAGAAGCTGGCTTTCAAATTCGGCAACCCATTTTTTAGATGTTTTTTCTTCTTGTTTTCTTTCCCTTCTCATTTTTTTCTTTCATTCTTTTACGAAATTGTCTTATTTGGCTAATGAGAAAATATGTGTATATATAAACTTGATTTATAATTTATAAGAGCTTTACTTCATATATATGATGTAAAGAAATAAATTCAAAATTTGAAAGTAATGATCATTTGAAATTTAAAACGAGAATACGATTCTTCTCTCTTGTTTTCGGAATAAACCAATCTTCCTTTATTTATTTTCCTTACGTTTTCATTTGATTATTTAATAGTTTAGTATTGTTAGGTAATTAATTTTCTATAGTATGACTTTTTAGACAAACTAGTAACACATGATACTTATTATTGTATATATATACACACACACTTATATTCTGGAATACTTTTCCTATGTTAATTCTTACATATCACATGCATCGCACTTAAAAAATGATTCTTAACAGATAAATTTAATTATGTATTTGATATTTCATTTGTTGTTAATTATCACACATGTCACGAATTGATTGGACATCGTTTCGTCTCGATTCGAAGTAGAAAGTCCAATAGTTTTTACAAGGACAAAAATCATATATTTAAAATGCGAATCAAGGAAATAATAAAGAACAAAAAAGTCCAAGGCGTTCAAATTATTTTAATATTCAATAAATATGATAATTACCTTCAATGAACTTATAATCTGATGATCAACTAGATATATTCCATGAATTACTAATTCAATATTGAAAAGTAAGAACATGTATAGAATCATAATCACAATTAATTACGAGATTATGTCCAAAATCAGCCATATAACTGTACGCGTCTCACAAATAATGGGGCCATTGAACATTGGATAATGTTAATTAATTTCTCTCTCTCGAATGACAAAGCATGGTTAGAAAATAATTATGAATAGAAAAACAAAAAACAAGTGTGCACGACCAGCCACGCGAGTGCCCGATTTGCATTTTAAATTGGTAGTGCCCGATTTGAATTTTAAATTGGTATTCCTACTTCATTATAAAAGGAAAACAAAGAAGTAATTCCCTGAAAGAAAAAAACGACAAATAGAGTATTAAGGAAAACGACAAATGGAGTAATTCCCTGGAAACTACAATTAATCATAAGATACTACAACTAGAAAAGGAAAAATCAGTTTATACATAAATTAGGGTTAATCATAGTTTCGTTACCAAGTACCAACTTAAGTGTTTTCCAGAAAAACGTCCCGAAATTATGTTTCGAAATTGAGAAAATTTTCCAAATGAAAATATTAGTTGGTTATATTTTTCGAAAAATACTAAAAGTTGGAAATGCAAACTATGATTAATCTTATAAATGAGAAAGACTATTAAAATAGTTTCGAAATAAGTATACTACTACTACAGAAGTTTTGAAAATTATAAAGTGCTGAAGTCGCAAATCGTTTACCCAAAAATAAAAGAAATGTATGTCAGAAAATTACTATTTTAAATTTATCCCACGTATCACATGTTGCATATATATTAATTTGTGGGAACAAATAAAATAAGTTTGAAATTAAATCGTGGTTCTCTCGTATAATATTTTTTAAGATACAAATTCAGTCTGCACAATTTTTTTGTTATCTAAGTCCCGCAAATGCACACACACACAATTTTGGCAGACTCGAAAAGCCTTCACTTTTCCGATGAAGAGTGAAGCAGACGGCGGCGACGTGTCGATTGGAATACCGCTTTTGGGCGATGCTATTGCGGCAGAATCCGGTCGGCGGCCCCACTCCGTTTCCGGCAACACATCTTTCTTCAAAACCTGCTTCAACGGCCTCAATGCTCTCTCAGGTTTTTCACTACGTTTTTTTTAGTAATATTTAAATTAATGTTTTCTGGTTTGTTTTAATATGGTTTATTGATTTCCAATTTTGTCAGATTTTGATTGAAATTAGTTTGGCCTTTTGTGGTATGTAAAGTATTTTTGATTTTGTAGATGCCGTATCGGGTGAAATATTTGGTCTAACGTCACATTCAAGTAATTTTATGCAAGTGATTGTGTAAAAAAATATGAGTATTTATAAATGGTGACTATAATATATAGTATAACATTATATTAGCATACGTTCGTCTTTTAATTTTCCAGAGTATAATACAAAAATCTGTTGAATATTATGCATAAAACAGTAGCTAGCTAAGCACTCAAGCAGGGTTGAATATTGAAATTAATTCTTATCACTTTCCTTTTGTTTATCCATAATCAACTTGAGTAGGATGGGTATATATTCTTTGTTCATGACTATATATCACAATATTAATCATTTCGACAATCTTAATCATTTTTACATATATGATTTTTGGTTTTGAGATCAAAGCTAGTAAGAGACAAGTTGTCTATCAGGAGGTGGTTGATATACAGCAACGAAATGAAAATAGAATGTTGATTCTCGTTCTCATGTTTGGTAAGATTTTCATAACTAGGAATTAACCAAATTTGAGTTTGACTTCTTTTCTTCTATATAAACTATTTTTATTTATTTAATATCTTGATAATTATAATAGTCATTATAAACAATAAATTTTGAAAACAATTGAATATTTGGACTCGAACCCATATTGAGTGATATAATTTTATTAGTATTTGTATTCGAATATTGATTTGTCCAACTGTAGGCATAGGAATATTATCAGTTCCTTATGCAGTAGCATCGGGCGGATGGTCGAGCTTGATACTCCTCTTCCTCATTGCTGGATGCACATTTTACACATCTCTATTGATCCAAAGATGCATGGATTTGGATACAAACATCCGAAGCTATCCCGACATAGGCGAACGAGCATTCGGAGCCAAGGGTAGGATGATCATAGCCGTGGCAACGAACGTCGAGCTATATCTCGTGGCAACGGGTTTCTTGATCCTCGAGGGAGATAACTTACACAACTTAGTTCCCGATGTTGGAGGAGGAGATTTCATAACCGGGAAGCAGTTATTCGTTCTGATCATTGGCCTCATCGTGTTGCCTACTGTCTGGCTAGACAATATGAGCATCCTTTCTTTCATATCCACCACCGGAGTAGTAGCTTCGTTCATTCTCATTGCCTCGATTATGTGGGCTGCTGTCTTTGATGGCATCGGATTTCATGAACAGGGCACTATGCTAAATAGCAGGGGAATTCCAACTGCAATTAGCCTGTATACGTTTTGCTATTGCGCGCATCCGGTTTTCCCCACGTTGTATACTTCGATGAGGGATCAAAAGAAGTTTTCTAAGGTATTGTAGTAAAACAGTTTGTGTTTTTTGTTCAAACGATGTTTGGTTTGTCAGTGATTTTGACTTAGTCATGATAGTAGACCAGTTTAGTGATTTTGACCTGTGATGGTGGTTGCAGGTTATGCTTCTCTGCTTTGTGGTATGCACCATGAGCTATGCATCGATGGCGGTCCTAGGGTATTCGATGTTCGGGTCAAATGTGCAGTCTCAAATCACATTGAATCTTCCGACTAACAGGATCAGTTCCAAAGTTGCCATCTACACTACATTGGTGAATCCATTGGCGAAATATGCTTTGCTGGTGAGTCCGATTGTAAGTTCTCTCGAGAGGAGATTTTTGTTGCGCCCTAGCAAAGGGTTGAGCATTCTGATTAGGACTACGTTGGTGGCGAGCACAATTTTTGTGGCCTTGGCCGTGCCCTTCTTCGGGTATCTGATGTCGTTGGTTGGGGCATTTCTGAGCGTCACGGCCTCAGTGATCCTACCTTGCCTGTGCTACGTGAAGATTTCGGGGATTTATATGAGATTTGGGGGTGAGTTGATGGTGTTGTGTGGGATTGTGGTGGTTGGTGGTGTTGTGCTTGTAGTTGGTACTTATACAGCTTTAGTAGAGATTTTTTATCATTTGTGATAATTGTTTCATTAATTAACAATCTTAGATTTATCATGTGATTGAGAGATGAAACTGCCATTAAATTTTGTTTTCTCTAATAAGCTAATGAGTTCATTTTTTTTTTCTTTGGTAAATAGCTTATTTATTCACCTTTGAGAAACAGATAACAATATACACAGACTCCAAAACTCCACCCAACTACCAACTACCACCAACAACAAACACAACCTCCATCACAACTAACCACCTCTATCTCTCAACTATCAATCTAGCTAGGTCGGGGTATTGATTAAAACACCACGCAATCATGTTTTTACATTGTCGAATAACTTGTCTCCTTGCAGCTTTCACACCCCTGCATCGTCCTCGAATTCCTCTCTTTCCACAAAAGGTATGTGGCAACAGAAAAGGAGCATCTATACATAGTCTGTCGCTGGTTTTTTGTTCGACACTGAGTCACCAGATATGTTCTCTCCATTTGCCACTCCATTCTGTCTCGATTTACGCCACTCCATCTGATTACCTCTTTCCAAACCTCACTAGTCCATGTACACGCGAAGAATAAGTGATCAAGGGTCTCATCCTCACTCCCATAGAAAATGATAAAGAAAATGGTTTGTTATGGCTAAATTAATTATCGGAACTTAATTAAAGAAAGGTTGTCACAATGATGAAATTTGAAGAAAAATGACGAATTGAGTATTTGTTGGAGTACGACACTTAAACACTACATTTAATCATAAGATCTATACTAAGATTATTTTTATTAAAAAAAAAATCCTTTGTGTCAACAATTTCAGTGTTTTCCAATAAAATGTCTCAGGACTTGTGTTTTCATTTCAAAAATCTTTAGGAAAAAGTTTGAGTTTAGGATTTTTCAGCAATTTTATTTTGAATAATAAAATTTTTTGGCAAGGTAACTCATCATTCCACCGCCAAATTTTATGAGGCGAGATGAATCAAACTTTTTCCAAAGTTAAGAAATTTTTAAATGAAAACCTTAGTTGTAGGCTTTTTTAGAAATGTTGAAAGCTGGAGATACAAACTAGCTAGATTAATCTTTATCAATTAGGAATACCTAGTTAAAAATATACTACTATAAAAGAACAAAAATATTCTAAAAATTATGTCCTCTTGCATTCGTCATAGCAGAAAAAGAAAAAGGAATGCATATTAGATGTCAAATAAAGGTTGTTAGTCAGAAAAAAATATTAAATTTATTCCACTAATCACATGGTGAATATATATAATGTTGTGGGAACAGATAAACTGAATTTGAAATTAAATCGTGGCTCTCCCATGCTACAATATATACATATTTTAAGACACACACACACATTAAATCGTGGCTCTCCCTTTGACTTTGACATGGCCTAGTGTAGTTAGCCCATTTTATGTGTTTGCAAGCACTTGTATAGGGACGTGAGTTTACTCAGTGTGCACCCGAAAATAACAGTTGCGAGTTCTCATGAACTAAAAAAGAAAAAAACATCTACGCGACTCGAACCCTCGACCTACTCTTAACAGTTACATGTCCACGCTACAAATATGAAAAATAACTTTATCAAAACTGTACAAAAAGGCAACATATGTTCATACAACAATAGTTACACACACACACACACACACATGTTATATATGTAGGTTTTATTTCTTGAATTCTAAGGCAAAAGAGCATAATGCAGGGTGAAAGGGATTCTGTATCTGTACCAATCTTGGCTGATTACTACGCAAACAAACTCAAATCCTACGATCTCGAACATGTCGAGCCTCATAATGGAACTGCATCATTCTACAAGACAACTTTCAATGGCCTAAATGCTCTTTTAGGTATGTTACTTTTTTCTCCTTTTTCTACTACTATCATATAATCCCTTTTCTTGTATAGCAACTAAAATGATGTTTCCAATCACCAGGAATCGCGGTTCTATCCGTGCCATACGCGTTGTCGTGTGGAGGCTGGGCGAGCTTGATCCTCCTGCTGATAATCTCAATCGCGACGTGCTACACTGGCCTACTCATCCAGAGATGCATGGATGCCGATCAATGCATAAGAAGCTATCCCGACATCGGTTATAAGGCCTTTGGTGATAGAGGGAGACTAACTGTCTCCATTTTCATCAATCTCGAACTCTACTTGCTTGCCATAGGATTTCTCATCCTAGTTGCTGATAACTTGCACAGTTTGTTTCCAAATCTCCAAGTTAGCATTCAAGGGCTCGTGATGAATGGGCGTGAAACGTGTATTTTGCTGGCTGCATCTGTGATCATGCCTACTGTTTGGATAGATGATCTTACCACTCTGTCATATGTTTCTGCCACGGGAGTTATGGCTACGGTTGTCATAGCAGGGGCGGTTTTGTGGTCGGGGGCGTTTGATGGCGTTGGATTTCATGAGAAAGGGGAGGTGTTTAGGTGGAGTGGGGTGCCTACGAGTTTGAGTTTGTACACGCTGTGTTACTGTAGTCATCCGATCTTCCCAACTCTCTACGCTTCCATGAGAAACAGAAAACAGTTCAAATGGGTAAGCCTTGTTTGCCTAAGCCTATTTTAGACGTCTTATAAGTTGTCAAAGTGTAATAATCCTGAGGCCTACCTAACACAGATGTCTCTGAAATAGGATATATTTGAGCTTATAAGATCCTAAAAGAGAAGATGGGGTTTATAAAAAAAAAAAATTGTGTGTGGAACTTTTAAGCTATTGCCTGTTAGAGCTTACTTTTAGATGTTATGAATGCCTTATAGTCTTATTTAGCCACACACTTTTGAAGAGCTCTTAAAGATCTTATAAGTCTACTAGACTGATATCAAATGATGATATGTTGAAATATAGAATCAATTATTAACAATTCTAGGCATGTTCACCCCAATGCAGTGATGTGATTAAGAGAGGAAGTAAGTCAATGAAAGTTAATGAATAGTAAAATGCTCTAGTCAATATGCTAAGTATGATCATGTATTTGATAAAAAAAAGATGAAGGCTATACATAATTAGTGTTTCTTTTTTGCAGGTTTTGGTGCTATGCTTTGTGATAACTACAGCAGTTTGTGCAGCAATGGCGACGATGGGATACCTAATGTTCGGATCAGAGGTGCAGTCTCAGATAACTCTGAATCTTCCTACAAATAAGTTAAGCTCTAAAGTAGCTACATATACTGCTCTAGTGAATCCTCTAGCTAAATACGCGTTGTTCCTGAAGCCTCTTGTCGATGCAATAGAGAGTCGTCTGCTATCTGCGCCTCGTGGCAACAGAATCTACTCTTTATACACAAGGAGTTTGCTTCTCTTCACCACTGTTGTGGTAGCCATAGCCATACCTCACTACGACATTTTCATGACGCTTATTGGAGCTTTTACGACGGTGATAGGCTCAATTTTGCTGCCATGCTTCTGCTATCTGAGGATTTGTGGAGGTTGTGTGAATCTGGGATTTGAGTTGGTGATTATCAGATCCATTTTGCTGATGGGGATTGTTATCCTACTTGTTGGGACTTATACATGTCTCATACATATGTAGCTACTTAGTAAATATATATATATATCTACTCATAGAGTAGTTGTTCATCAGTGTCACATATTTGAAACAATCAGAATTCAGATAAAAAATATAGTAATGTTTTTTATTACAAGGAGAAAATCATATATTCAATAATTCAAATCAAGAAAATAATAAAGAATAAAAAGTTTAGGGTGTCCAAATCATTTTAGTAATGTTTCAAAAAAGAAAGAACATGCATAAAATCATAATCACATTTAGTTAAGAGATTATGTCCAAACCCAGCCATATAAATTGTAATGCCCCATTTTTTACTTTGCTAAATTGCTTTAAACTATGATCAGTTTTATGGTCAGGCATTTTTGATGGTGTTTGGATGGGAAGTTCAATCACTAGCAAACAGTTATAGCTTTGAAGTGGCCAATAATTGACACGATTTAAACTCATTTTCAATCTTACTGTAAGAGAAGATGCTACAGTTTATTGGCAGGAATGAGTGTTGTCTCTCTATTTTCTGACAAATATTTTCACTCTCTCCTCTTCTCCATCAAATTTATCTCACTACTTTTCTCCACCAAGTTCTCTCTTCTCTTCTTCTTTGTTCTTTTATTCTATTTTGATTCTTTTCAAACATTGTCAAATTTCTTAAACTTTAATGTTCCACAAATGTTTGGGTGCAGTTCGGCCTGACCATGCGGCCTAGGCACAAAACTCGGATCCGACCTGGTTCCATCTGCTCTTTTTTTATTTTTAAAGATGGTATTCGGCTTTATATTAAATGGTACTATTTTTTTTATGAATTGATATTTTGTTCAATATAAAATTATATTAAATGTATTACTCTCTCAATCATCAAAGTATTTTAACGTTTTGACTCGATATGAATTTTAATAATGTGCTTTGACTTTAAGTAGAGATATATTATAAGATTTTAAGTTTGAAAAAGTTGTCTTCTTATGATTGAAAGAGAAAGGGGTTATCCGGTAATTAATTGTAACTGAGGTCTCGGGTTCTGATGGGCAATCATTGAATAAATTTCTGGAAAATAGGTGATCTAAAGTGGGGTTTTAGATTTAATTAAGTTAAGTCCAAATTGGAAACATAGGCTTGTGAAATTGGGCCCTTAAAATTGGTCTTTTAAAGTTGGGCTTTCAAAATTAATACATATTTTGAATAAATGAGTTTGGGCCGCTTCACCCAGTGAGTTCTGAAGAGACGTCTTGAAATTCAGATTTCAAAAAAAAAATTCAGAAGGGACGAATTTTTAAAACTTTGCATAACGATTTTGTGATAAGCATGGGTAAAGATACAAAAGAAGATATCATAGTTCCAACTACACACATATCATATGATGTATGATATAATAAGAGGAGTGATACTACACAACTTATGTGAGCAACAACCATATTTAAATTTAATTAATATTATTTTTATTTATTTTTTAATCTATAAGTACATAATAAAACATGATTAACATCATTAATTTTATAAATTATATAAAAATCAAAGTTCGATTTGTCATTTTTCTCTACAAATCAAGTTTTTATTAACATAAATGAAAAAAAAAATCACACACCGAGCTTTGAAATTTATATAATTTGTAAAATTAACGATGCCAAAACACGTTTTATTAGGTGTGAAAGATTTAAAAAATATATAAGAAAAAAAAATAATACTAATGTGATATATAGATCGAAAAATCCGGCCGACGTTATATGTCAGTTGTCAGGATGGCACTAGAAATGCTAGATAAATTACGTTAGAGAATATCTTTTATTTATTTTATTATAATTTTTCACTCTTCCTTGTTTTGCATATATCAAGTACTGTATTTTCTTTTGTCTTTCGAATCGTTGATTCAAGAAACCAAATGAGGGCTCGAACAATGAGATTTTGAATGTTTGGGCCGTCTGCAAATTTGGGAGTTTGAAATTTTAATTGCAAAAATATGAAAATGTTAGATACTTACGTATCTTATAAATTTTAATTGGGCCGTAGATAGAATTGTAAATGGTGTCAAATATTGTTTATGATGTAAATAATAAACACATCTCTTAAACAAATAAAATCTTATTTACGTCTCTCATAAATTAATGGGTTGTCATTCACTTATACCTATTTTTTTTTTGTCGGTATAATCATTAATCACGATCAAGAGAAGACCTAGAAATTTACGAAAAAAAGGGCTGCTATACGTTTTCGGATAGTTGATAAGATTTTCGTATCTCAATGACACAACACATGAGAAACAAACAAAAAGAAGAAAATCTACAAAAAACAAAACTTAAAAGCGGAAAGAGGGGAAGAATTGAGTAAAATTATTTGACAAATTCTTCATCAATAATGAGATTGCAGATATTAAGTTTCTACCGTCTCTCTCTTCCAGCGGATATGATTAAGATAGTCATTTCGATGGAGCAGTTTTTTTACTGAGATTATAAATTAGGCAAATTAAAAATCCTTCCAACCACGCAGTCGCAATATAACACAACATTGAAATACAACCGTGTAGACACATAGATGATTTCGATAGATTTTTCTTAAAATATACAGTGATAGCCCACATTTGTTTACTCTCTTAGGACTTGAGAGAGTAAATTTATTATTATTTTCATTATTTTTATAAGTTATGCACCATAATAAATAAAATAGAAGTTATGTATAAAATCACCCTATATGAAACGGATCCGTAAAAACATAGCACCACTTAAATCTCGTCTCTTTCTCTATACGCAAGGGTGTTTTTTTTAAGAACAAAGAAAACTTTTTTTTTTTGAGAAAGAATAAAAAGAAAACTTAATTGTTAAATATCACACGCATAGCACTTAAAACATATTATTCTAAAAAAAATATATGATTGTGTATTTCATAAGCTCTATGTCCCTTAAAAGTATTCTCATTTTTCCTATTTGTCCGACTCTCAAAAGACAACAATCTTCAACTAACATACATACAACTTTTTAAAACATAGGACCCTTTTGGCTACTAACATTCACTTATCACTCATTTTATTAAAATCTGTATCAATCCTCCATGATCACACTTTTGAGGGACAAAAGAAGTACTACTACATTTCATTCTAGTTACGTTTATTTGTTGTTATCAACACATTCCATGAATCGATTGCCTATTTTCCAATCATCAGTTTCACATATTTGAAACAGTCAGATTTCAGATAAAAATAACTTGAAAGTGTACACCTAAGAGTTCGCTCGTATTGATTAAAATTATAAAGTCGAACAATTTTTACAAGGACAAAATCATACACTAGTATATTTTTGCAAATCAACCAAATAATAAAGAAAAAAAGTCTAGCTTTCCAAATAATTTTAATATTCAATAAAAAATAATTACACCCAAACTACAAATTCAATGTTGAAAGAACATGTATAACATATAGTATAATAATTAATCACAATATCACAATTGATTGTGCGGCCATTGAATATTCGATCATATGTATGTTTATTGGCTGAAAACAAAGACTCGTTCAAGTTATTAATTTAAATCTCTCCAATGGCAAAGCATATGATGGTTAGATTATATATAACGAATTTATGAGTTTTTTAAATGAACAAATGGGCACGACCAACCACGAGAGTGTTCGATTTGAATTTTAAATTTTGTGGTCCTTCATTATAAAAGGAAAACAAAGACATAATCCCATGAAAGAAAAACGACATGAATCGACGTATTAGTTGGACTACGACACGTATACACTAAATTTAATCACAAGATTATTAAAAACAAACCTATACGTGTAACCAACTTCAGTGTGTTATAGAAAAATGTCTCAGAACTTTTATATTTTCATTTAAGAATCATGAACTCTCGGTAAAAGTTTGATTTTTCTCCTGCACTGCAAAATCCAACGTCGAAACGATGAGTCAACTTGAAGAACTATTAGGTGGACTCTTAGAACTTAAAAACAATTAAAAATATTTTGAATAATGCATATCTTGGCAAGGTAACTTATCATTCCATTAAGGCTAGACATAAATCAAACTTTTTTCAAAGTTGAGAATTTTACAGATTAGTTGGAGATTTTTCGAGATTTTCAAGAAATGTTAAAATTTGAAAATACAAATTATGACTGACCTTATAAATTACGAATAATTTTAGACAAGTTAAAAATATACTACAAAAGAACGTCGGCAGCACAGCAGAAATTTATGAATCTATTGGAAATGCTGAAGAATGTAAGCATACTAGATCTCAAGTAGCGGTTGTTAGTCAGAAAATTATTGAAATTTATTACACTAATCAGAAAATTATTTAAATTTATTCCACTAATCACACGGTGCATATGTATAATGTGGGAAAAGAAACTGAATTTGAAATTAAATCGTGGCTCTACCATGCTACAATATGTACATATTTTTAAGACACTCACATGCATTGAACCCTCTTATGATGATCCCTTTAACTTTGAGATGGGTTTACACGTGTGGATCCAAGGTGTGATAATGGTGTGGGCTAAAACAATTGACACTTACAACACATTAAATTTAAAAATACCAAATACTCTTATATTTATATAAGTTGCACCTTATGAGCATTGGCTGATACAGGTAGAGGTTGGGAGGGGCTTAAGCCCCAAAAAAAAATCATTTTTTGATCTTACAGCATTATAAAGTTTTTAATATTTTGTGTATATTGTTGTGCAAAATCCCCTATTATCAAAATAATTCATATAAAAATTATTGTCTCAAAATTTCTAACTCGAAAGTTAAAGATATAGCCCTCAACATTTTCTTTCCGCGTCCGCCACTACCTGCGAGGCTTCAATAAATAAAGTTATCTCAATAGGTATTCAACTCAATTAACATGTGCGTAAATTTTATACTCGTGCATCATTATCATATCATGCTTAGAATTTCTCTCATATTCTAATAAAACAACATTTTACTCAGTGAAACTATTTCACGATAGAATTTCTTCGCAAGTTGCGGATATCACCATTTCTGAATAATTCAAAAGAAATCATGAGAAAGAGATGTAACAAACAAAGTCTTATTTGAATATTTTTAAATTATTTTGGCGTGGACTAATTTTAAATTAGGTTCGATACAATATGTAGATGTAAGAAAAAAACTTGGGGGTTGCACTGAGCTGGAGCCGGTGCAACTCCAATGTAAATCCGTCAAACTATCATATCATGCTTAGAATTTTCTCTCATATTCTAATAAAACTATACAAAACGGCAAAAGAGAATTCTAAAGCACATGTGTGTATATATATATGTATTCAGTTTTCTTTTTCTTGAATTATAAAGCAAAAGAGAATAATGCAGGGTGAAAGGGATTCTGTATCTGTACCAATCTTGGCTGATTACTATGCAAACAAGCTCAAATCCTATGATCTCGAACAAGTCGAGCCTCATAATGGAACTGCAACATTTTTCAAGACAACTTTCAATGGCCTAAATTCTCTTCTAGGTATATTCTTTCTCCTATTTCTACTACTATCACTTATATCAGATACTCCCTTTTCTTGTATAGCAACTACAATGATGTTTTCCATCACCAGGGATTGCAGTTCTATCCGTACCATACGCACTGTCGTGTGGAGGCTGGGCGAGCTTGATCCTCCTGTTGATAATCTCAAGCGCGACGTGCTACACTGGCCTACTTATCCAGAGATGCATGGATGCCGATCCGTGCATAAGAAGCTATACCGACATCGGTTATAAGGCTTTTGGTGCTATAGGGAGACTCACAGTCTCCATATTCATCAATCTCGAACTCTACTTGGTTTCCATAGGTTTTCTCATCCTAGTTGCTGATAACTTGCACAATTTGTTTCCAAATCTCCAAGTTAGCATTCAAGGGCTCATGATCGACGGGCGCCAAACGTGTATTCTGGTAGCTGCACTTGTGATCATGCCTACTGTTTGGATAAAAGATCTTACCACACTATCCTACGTATCTGCTATGGGAGTCCTAGCTACCGTTGTCATAGCAGGTGCAGTTTTCTGGTCCGGGGCGTTTGATGGTGTTGGATTTCATCAGAAAGGAGAGGTCTTTAAATGGAGTGGGCTACCTATGAGTTTGAGTTTATACACGCTGTGTTGCTGTAGTCATCCGATCTTCCCGACTCTCTACACTTCCATGAGAAACAGAAAACAGTTCAAATGGGTAAGCCTTGTTTGGCTAAGCTTATTTTAGACATCTTATAAGCTCTCAATGTATTTGGATAATTGAGCTTATGTGTTAGTGAGATGAAAATGCTCAATATGCTAAGTACGATCATATGATTTTAAGAGTACAAAGATGAATGCTAATTAGTGTGTTTTTGCAGGTTTTGATCCTATGTTTTGTGATAACTACAGCCGTTTGTGCAGCAATGGCGACGATGGGATACCTAATGTTCGGTTCAGAGGTGCAGTCTCAGATAACTCTGAACCTTCCTACAAATAAGTTGAGCTCTAAGATAGCTACATATACTGCTATAGTGAATCCTCTAGTTAAATACGCGCTGTTCCTGAAGCCTGTTGTCGATGCAATAGAGAGCCGTCTGCTATCTGCGCATAATGGCAAAAGAATCTACTGTTTATGCACAAGGAGTATGCTGCTCTGCAGCACTGTCCTTGTAGCATTAGCCTTACCTCGCTTTGAAATTTTCATGTCACTTATTGGAGCTTTCACGACAGTGATAGGATCAATATTGCTGCCATGCTTCTGCTACCTGAGGATTTGTGGAGGTTGTGTGGATCTGAGATTTGAGTTGGTGATCATCATATCTATTTTGTTGATGGGGACTGTTATCCTAGTTGTTGGTACTTATACATGTCTCATACAGATATTCCAGAGTCTGTAAATGTAGCTAGTTTGCATGGGCTTTAGAAGGGTTAGAGATTCTGTTTTTGGTTATTAATATCGGCTAATTAGTAGCCACGAGTGTCTTTGATTTTCTGGAGTTTATTTTGCTCATTTGATGGCTCAATATCAATCTTTATTCACAAATTGATTTCAACAATGACTAAAACACACTTCATTCTAATCAGATCATATTCATATGCAAGTTAAGCATTTTAAGCAACAAGAATATACCCTCACACACAGAGCAAGAATCATCCCCGGATAAGAATCTAAAAGTCGTACCTGATATCTCTATACAGCTCTCTCGAGCTATCTTCTTCAACCCTTTGTCTCTCATTTTGCGCCTGAGATCGTCTGCTTTCTCCCACAATGCCACTTCAGTATAGCTATTTGCAACCATAACAAGATTCCCGTTCCTCTTCGGTTCTAGTTCAATCAGCTTCTCACCCACCCCACTGCAGTCCATTGACATCACAAATGTTACAAGAGCCTCAATGGGCATGCTCATTACAAAGTCGTAAGCTTCTTTGAAATATCGCTGCCTGACGTCCATCAGCCCACCATGGCTACATGCACAAAGAACTCCAAGAAAATTAACATTATTAGGCTTAATCGAATTATCCCTAAATATCTTGAGGGCCTGCCGAGTGCTGCGCCAATCCAATGATTATAGAGCTAGCTCCATATCCAGATATTTCTATGAACCATCCCATTAAAAATTAAACTAGCATTAGCTAACATCCCCACATTTCCCATGCATGTCGAGCGGTTCGAGCTGACAAACCACTACCATACCATTCCCAATCACATGTGAATGCAACCACTTTCCCAAGCTCAAATTCTGCACAAGCAGATGGCACAATCACCATGGTCGTCTACACCATCAAAAGACCACTGTTTCTCATCTTAAGAAAAAAGTCCAACAGAATACGTTCATCATCGAGTTCCAAGCAACAAGACTTCTATGAGGCATTTCATCGAACACTGTGTACGCATCCATCGGCTTCGTACGAGACGAGACCCATAACAATCATGGCGTTCTGCACATACACATTGATCTAGTAAACCATGCTTGAACGCATCACCATGAACCTGGAATTGGAGGTGGCTAGGCCCTTATCACACTGTTCCATGAGGAGGATTCCGACTTGTGATAGAAATTAGGTACAAGGTGAGCGTGAGTTATGCAATCAATTTGATGTTTTGCCCTAATTGATTATCTGGAGATGAATCTGCACAAGTTGTTTGCGCGAAGAAGAAGAATTTAAGAGATACAAACATCTATATGTATTAACAGAAAGAATTACTATTGTATTTGTATACAGTCATAACCCGGTCTATTTGGTCTATAAGAATGAGTTTTATTCTCGTGCACCAATATCAAAAGATTTAGTTGTTTTAACTAGTCGTAATTATTGATTTAATATTAATATGTGAAATACAAGAGATTTCATAAATTAAGAAGGCAAAAACTTAGGTAACTAAATTGGTCGACAGACATGTATGTACCGTAGCGGTGTACAAATATACCTAAAAAATAGATATCCTTTACGAAAAATAATTACTTTATACGTCTCATTATGAATGTCTCTAAGCAGGAGCGGATCCAAGCCCCGGCTTGCCTCGGCGGCCGCCTGGGCAAATATTTTTTGTCGTTGTATTTTTCTCAATTTTTATATGTAAAAATATAATTTTGCGTCCAAAATTATTTTCAAATACAAAAATATAATTTCGCCCGCCCATTCGTAAATTTCTAGCTCCGCCCTTGTCTCTAAGATTAAAGGATGCGGAGTAGGATTGTTTAGGTTAGGTATATAACCAGATTATAAGAAAGAAAGTAGAAATATAATTAAATAAGTGATAAAATAGAAGAGACTTCTTCTTATGAAATGGAGATATTTGTGATGGGACAATCAAAATGAAATTAATAAACAATTATAGTGGGATGAAAGAAGTATACACATATATGTACCTCGAAATTTACTAATTCAATGTTGAAAAGAACATGTATAACCTTTACCAAAAAAATGTAGAAAATCACAATCACAGTTGATTAAGAGATTATTCCAAAATCAGCCATATAAATTGTATTGACCCGCTTTTTATTTGTACTAAATTACTTTAAATTGATTTTTATTCGTGCTCAATTATTTTATTCTGAAAGTACCAATGTTTGAAAACATGGTTATTGTTGTGCTCGATTTTTTTTTTTGGACTTGCGGGAGTCCTATTTTGTTTAGGAATCATCATTACCTCATCATCGTGAATAATTATTTCATTCCAAACACATGGTATTATTCAATTTTTACCTCCATTCCTTCTTCAAATACATAGCTATTCCTAATTCTTTTAACTTTATACTTTCAAAAAAATTGTTCTTATTATTATACTTTCTTAGTTTTATTATATAGTTATATAGTAAAGTGATTTGTTATAAAATAACATAGTTATTTCAAATAATAGAGATACTCACACTGTTTAAAAACACACACAAACACAAAACACTCTGAGACACACAGACAAAACACATACTGCCAGAAAACACATATTGCACGAAAAACACATTCCAATTCCCACATTTATTCCTTCATCGACGTATTATGTGTTTTAGTGGCTCATTCCTTATCTTTTTAATAAAATTTATATTTTGATAAAATTATTCAATAAATACACTTGCTTAGATTATTATATAATTATTTAATAAATTTATATAGTATAATTAGTCTTTGTTATAGTACTATAATAGTTATTAAGAGTTAATATAAATAATTAAAGCATTTAGAAAAATACAACATACTCACACACGCACACGCCAACACGGTCACACACAAACAGCACACCACAGCATTTTTTAAAATGCTGAAGTCGCATTAAAATACTTGATACTCAATTAACGGTTGTCAGTAAGAAACTTATGTTAAATTTATTCCATGAAGCACATGGTAAATGCATATAACGTTGTGGTAACAAATGAACTGAATCTGAAATTGAATCGTGGCTCTCGCATGCTACAATTACTCAAGTCCCACTTGAGTTGTATTTTTATATTGATTATTTGTAGATAAAATGTTAAAGGTATATATGCCTAGGAACGGTTTGAATGTAAATAAAGTGATGTATATACATCAAATGAGTATAGAAGATTCACTTTCTAAAAATGGCAAGGGGTGTGGACGAACCAAAATGGTAAAAGAGATCAAGATTTTGTGGACAGAGAGAGTATACATAGTTAGAGGTATGCACAAACTATCTGCACCGTATTTTTTCCTACGCATTTGTGTTGTCATAGTATTCTCACAGTGCTAATACTTTATGTATTGTGTGCTAACGTTCTATGTTGGTTCTCCAGTTTTCACTTTAAAAGTGGTTCTCCCGTTAACCTAACCATATATATAGACATATATATATATATA
>JAYJMF010388744.1:0-25129 GCA_036873715.1 Salvia sclarea | reverse complement strand
TTTTTTAAAATTCTATTTTTTTGCTATAAATATTAGTCATGATATATTATGTAATAATAAATTTTTATTTTACAAAAGAAAGTTATTAAAACTATCGAAATTCGTAGTGGCACACGAAGAATTGGGGACATAAGATCCCATCCGAAAAAATTGGGGTCAACTGTAATGAGACGGAATATATGTTTTCAAAGCGTTTCCAATGTTAATTACCTTGTTATTGAATTTTTTTATTATTGTTATTTTTATTACTAGTATAATTTTTCAATTGTAATAATTGAATAATACTATATAGTATGAAATTCATGGAGCGTGGCAACTCACACTCTACTATTACTACTCGATGTTTTGAAAATCTGATCGGACACTGAACCGGTCATATGATTGGGTCACTGGGTCACTGGTTCGACCGGTCGACACGTTCTACAAAAATTAGTGTCCCATAAATATTTGATTTTTAATATCTATATAGTTGATTACATAAAAATATACAAATATTTCATTAAACTATTAAAAAGATAAATTAATTAAATTTTAGAGTTTTTAATACATTGTGTTATTAAAAAATTAAATACATTTTATAACAAAGAATAATTACAAATCTCGATTAATTTCTATTATCATATTCTTTTAAATCATAACCTCCACTTATATGAACCCCAATAATACTTAATTACAAATATTAATTACAAATGAATAATAACAATAATAATAATAATAAATCATCAGTTAATCACATAATTTATATCAAACGTGTCAATTTGTGTAGTTGGTTGTTGTGTTCAGTCTACTAACCTAATGGTCACGAGTTCAAATGTCACCTTTATCATTTTACTCATTGTACAATTATTTAAATTTATTAAAACCGATTCATTAGGTCACCTGTTCACTGGTTTTTTACCGGTTTTAAGAGGTTCGTATCGATTTTTTAGAAGCCTGCAAAAATGTGAAAACCGGACCGCTCCCATGACTGGTTCGCAATTAAACCGGTCTAACAGCCGGTCCTGTCTGGTTTTCACAACATTGCTGCTACTAAATCGTAAAAATTCCATAATATATTAGTGAAGAGGCAAACAGCCTTTGGATGCAAAGACAACTGTTGGATAACAGGAATTTGCAATTTCCATAAATAGAAAGCTACTATTCATTACCTTTCTCATTAGAGATTTTTTGTTGCTTTCTACTGCTAGTTGAGAACTGATTTGAAATGCTGGCCCATGCCATGCTGCAATTCCAATACCAATAGCAATCTTGTTTTCGTAATAGCAATCTATATATATGTCTTTTTCTTTACATATAAAATGTAGTATTGACTATTGAATAATGAATATATATGTTGATGCGACTGAACTAGGCAATCAAATATTTGGATCACTGATAATATGTATGAGAACTTCCTTTCGACCGACTATCATATACATGTATGCCTCATCATTATTAAAATTTATTATCTTGGAAGTATATAATTAGTTGTTTGAGCGTATAACATTAATTATATAAAAGTTTAAGAACAAAGTATATAACATGATCTGGTTAAATAATTCACACAGCTATAACTCTTGAACTGAAGGTGTCAGAAAGAAACATGATACATAACGCCATTAATTAGCGGATTAACATACAGTATATATGCATGGCCAAGAAGGAGCTTAAGCTCCCACCAATTCAATTTTTTTTAAAAATAATTTTACTATTGAATTTTTTTCAAGATCTATTCAAATTATTGTGCAAAACTACAAAACACATAGCTCATTAATTGAATTGAATAACTTAGAAATTATGTTTCGTAGGAAACATAACTCGTGAGATATAAATTTTTCTGCTTCCACCCCTGCATAATCCCATATATATGCATGCCTCAATTTGCTCACAGTTAGAATGCAATAGTGTATAGGCTTCTGTAATAGTAATATATTTGCGGTAAGAGTTGCGTGAATAAAATCTTCTAAATGGTGATGTATGATGATGATGCCAGATCAGCTAATCTGAGATTTGCATATCAAAACATGGGCCATTTCAATTAATTATTTATTTAAGTTAATCGTCTCGTGGAAGGTGAGGGCAAAGATTTGATTAGCAATTTATTTACCCCAAATTGATTTCCTTTTCTCAACAAATACCGCAAAAATTAAAGAAACGCATAGCTTAGCTAGCTAGTATCTGTGTTGGAAAATAAGCTAGTGAGAGTGACCATGCAAAAATTTTCACGAATATTTATCTTTTTTAATATACTAGCTATGCACATTTCTCAAAAGGTTAATATGGCTTTTTAGCCATCCAATAAAAAGAAAAACTCGATTTATCCGCAAAAATAGACTTTTTCTTGCCAAAGGTGATGGTGAACTAAATTCTTTTATTAATATATTCCTATTTGATGTTTTTTATTTAATAAAAAATTATTCTAGATAAGTATACAAAAGTGGATATTAGGAAAATTGCCTCTCAATTTTTTTTTATACCATATACATTTTAATATATAACCGTGTGGTATGTGATCATCGAGTTATGTGACCTTATATAATGCATAATGATATCTGTATCGAAAATTAATAGTTGGTATATAGGTAAGATCTAGTCGATTGTTACCCATAAAAAAGGTATTGATCTCATTGAACCTTGCAAAGTGAAATTGACTTATATTGCATATTAAACTAGAATGTCATCAAATAATAAACTGCAAACAATTTGTTTCAAGACATCGCTTTTGTCTCCAACGAATCTTTACTCTCAACTTTTTACAAAGAGGTCCTCATAAAATATGTAAAAGAGCAATAACACATTCAAAAAAAGTAATTAAAGTCGTTTCAACGGAGGAAAAGTAATCAAAGTTAAGCTCAATAATCGCATGCATTATGCTTGATGTAGATTAGAAACTTGGATAGTTAAGTATCATCTTCAAATCTATGGGAAGATGACACGTGGATACGCATCAACTAACCTATAACTTTCGGTGCACGCAAAATGTTTATGCATGCTTATAGAGTTATAGTTAATTAATAAGCATAAAATAAAAAATTTACAAGAAATACAAATTTTGAATAGGCTTCATTCATGTGCAATAATCATAACTTATACACAAAAGATAGATTATATATTATGTGCGAATGATATTATATATTATGTGCGAATGATAGGCTCCACTTATAAAATATTAAATTTTTAAATTGAACAGAAGTTCAAGTTCAGAGATAGATCCTGGACATACTATTTTTGTCAGCTACTCATCGTCCAACAGAATCGTATCAAAACTCATGATATTTTAATCATGAATCGACATATTTCACTATTAGGCCATCTAGACGAGAATTTTAATAAGCAATTATAAACAAGGTGGAAAGAAGGAACCAAAAGGTAAAGAAAACCTTCAAGGAAGTTGCCGGTTGGTCCAAGGTAGTATGCAGTTTTCATATTTTTTAAGAGCGAAACCGATAGGTTAATGATGACATAATCAAAAGAGAATATTCATCTTTTGTCTAGCTGAGCATGTTTATTAGTCCCTAATCCGTATTTAGTGGGGCTGGGAATTAAAAATTGATGACAAATCATAGTCTTGATCTTGTTTTTGTGAGGTTTAATTTTTTTCTCTTGTTTGAGAAACAAGGGTCAAGGATTTTGGATCAAAAACAAAAAAGCAGATTGATTTAACTTTGATATATATGGCCAATCATGAAAGAGTGATTAAAATGTATTGAAGCCAAAATGAGGCCATGGAGTGGGCCATTCGAATAAAAGATTTTGGGGGCAAATTCACAATAATAGCGTCATGAATGAAAATCATATATAGCTCTATTGATTCAGACAATTCAATGTCACTCAACAAAAACAACAACTGCCCCTTTCTACAATACCAATTTATTCAATCTTTACAGCAAGTATTATTCAGAGGCATATACCCTAAAAATTAAAATGCCTCTTTTTTTCAGGTGGATTAATTAATTAGTAACCAATCAAACAATTAGACTATCTAATCGGAACCAACCGACGTCATGCAAATCAATTTCAATTTTCAAAGGGCCACGTTCTCGTGGGACGTCCGTACACCCCCCTATTTTTTTCCCCTAAATTAATCAATTCCATTATTATTTTTTTATTGTAATGATTATAATTCAAAATATGGATTACTAACTCTAACTTTTAATATTAATAAATTCTAATTAATACCCTAAGAGAACCCGACAAGCAGCGGCAATTACCTCAAATGGAAAAAAGTGAAGAGGCAATTCTGTTGTCTCTATCATTGTGTACCAGAAAACAAAATATCCAGAAATATTGATATGGTCTCTGGACCCTCTCAAGAAAAAAAGAAAAAAAGAAGATATGGTCTCTGGAGAAATCTATTTCACCAAGTGGAAGAGGACCTATCGATATCGAGGATTAATTTCACCAAAATCTAAAATAATTTTAACCCAGAAACAAAATAGGAATAAAATAAAAGGTGCATTTATGGTGAGTGCCCCTTAGTTAAAGGACAATTTGGAAGTGAATCTCATCGGTTGAATTGTTTAGGGGTCCATACAATCTGCAACTGATTACTCAGATTCTTAATTTCTCACTTTATAGACTCTAATATTTATCGATCATTACTTGTCGTTTTAAGGAACAGACTCTTAGACAAGCAAATTGTACGACTGTCTCTCATCAATTCCTTTTGTGGAAATATTTTGGACCATTTTGTTTTTTCTTACCATACAAATTAACTACCCCAATATTCACTGTTCTATCCCAATATATTTTCTTCATTATCTTAATAATAATGTCACAATTTACGAAATAATCAATCCAAGCAACACTAGAAGTAGATAACTGGTCACCTAAAAGGTAGAAGAAGGTGGCAAAAAAAGAAAAAGAAAATACCTCTCATACTAATAATTAATCTGTATTACAAGAAATAAAATAGTAGTAAAATTCAAACTGCAAGATCATAGTGTTGAAGAAGCCTATTAGCTTCTCTGATGCCACTCAAGTAAGCCCCATGCGTGGTCGAGTAATGCGCCGCGTCTGTCGCTTCACCGGCAAACAGGATCTGCAGGGAGGCGCCGCCGCCGTGCAGCGGCTCCGCCAGTGCGTCCATATCGGCTATGCTCGATCCGACGGCGACGTAGCTGTAGGAGCCGAAAAAAAGGGGGTTCGTCCCCCATTGACTCCTCAACGCCTTGACAAACTTGAAATCGAGAGAGAGAAAATCGGAGGCGGCGGCGGAGAAGCCACGGATGATTTCCTCCTCGGTCAGCTCTTCCACCGCGAGAGCCTCTTTACCAGTAAACCATGAGAGGGAAACTGTGGAGCCTTTGTAGATTGGATATAGGGCTGAAGTTTTCCTTATCCAATCAGGGATGTTGGTGTTCCTCAGCTCCGAATCGGGCTGATGGAACACCATCTGTAGCAACGAGGGTAATTCGCAGTCGCTATTCTGTTGTAGGAAAACTTTGTCAACTACCCCAAATCCGAGCCCAGAAATGGCTCGGATTTTCGGGGTGGGTAAGGGAGGATCGAACATTCCGCGATCCTCCCCGATCCCGCGCTTCAGCACCCCGAGAGAAACGGTTACGATCACGTGATCGGCGGAGAGTGACGTTCCGTCGCCGAAATGCAGCCTCACCGGCCTACTACTGCCCAATCGCCACTCGATTCTGTCGACTCTCCGCCCTAATTGGATGACTCCGGGGGGGAGAACCGACGCCAGGGAGTCAATTACGGCGGAGTAGCCTCTGGCGATGGTGATCTCCTCCCCCGGGAACATGACGTAGTGGCGCTCCGCCTCGTAATCCAGGCGGCGGAGATCGTCCGCCGCCGTGAAACTCCTCTGCGTGTTCTCATGCATCGCGAAGAGCGCCGCCTCCAGCGGCTTCCTCCGCCACTTCCCGACCTGGCTAGGTTTCTCTTCCGCCGCGGCGCTCCAATAGGCTTCGAGGCCGCTCCTGAGAAAGGAGCCGACGCTGAGATTGGGAGTTTCGCAATTCCGATTAATGCAGTGCTGAGAAGAAGGTGCCAATTCGCAGTCCTTTCCCTGAATGAAATCCATTAGATTGTCGAAGAGATTGGAGATTGGGGCGACGAGGGAGGGATTGAGGCGGTGGCCGCCTTCGGCGGCGGTGAGCGGAGATTGAGGTAGGCCGTCCATGCACTCCCATGGGCGGGGAGAGTGGAGGAGGTTTGAGTGTTGAGCGATGTTGTAAATTGGGCTGCCTTGGATGCCGTGGATCCACGTGGCGCCCAGCTCCACGCCGTCGCCGCAGAATTCGGAGGAATTGATCCGGCCGCCGAGGCGGTTGCCGCCCTCTACCAGGTGGAGGTCGAAGAGATGAGGGGCGGAGGAGTGGAGCTTGTGGGCGGCGGTCAGGCCAGCCATTCCGCCGCCGACTATCACAATTCTTGGTTTTTTGCTCGCCATATCTAAGTCTAAGTAGAGAGCAAATTAATGTGAATTTGCAGATGGAAAGTATGTTTCTCTCTCTTAGTCGTAGGTATATATATATATATATAGTAATAGTGGTATCACATATAGGATTTCTAGAGTTAATATCCCACCAACGGTACAAATACAATACAATACAATGCTTTGTTTAAATATGAATTTTCTAATTAGGTTTTACTCATACCATCTATTTTTCATGCAATTAGAGCTCTTAATTTTTAAGTGACAGGGGGAATAAACGATGTCGGTTGTCAGTGAGGTAGAAAATGATATTCCATCTCATTTTACGGCCGCCTGATTCCATGTCACATTTTTCAATATTAGTCATTTTTTTTATACAAGACATGATTAAATGATTTTGTAAAGTTGAAGGAGGTCATGTAAAAAATAAATAAGGTTGAATCATGAATTGACTATTAACTATAATTATTACTGCATACAATTTTAATTAATATATAGGATCAGTATTATTCTATATGTTAATTAATTAATTTATTTACAACCTAAGCTTTAGTCTTTAGGGCTTGTCCATTTATTACCTCAAAAACATACTTATATTACATTAGAAAATTATAGTGGAAAAAAACATAAGCAATTATAATGATGTTATTCACTTACTAGCATGGACCTTAAAAATAATGACTATATCGAAAAGGATATCAGTAATTTGGAAGTAATTCGATAGAAGTACTTTTTGGATAGTTTTGGTTAAAAAAATAGTTTAGATATCAAGTTGTCATGTGTGACAAATTTGAAAACTATGAAACAAAAATTGCATGTGTTCCTTGACAAAAGAACAACTGAAACTTCATGACCATGTGATAGTTTAGAGATATATGTTTACATTGCTTTTAGTTATTTTTTTTCTTTGTTTAAAAATATTCTTGTGCTGTATTTTACTCTCCGAAAATAAAAGATCACATTATTTTTTTGCTTATTGAGAGGGAAGAGTTAACTTAAAATATCTTGTTGGATGGCCGGGTATTTAATTGAAAAGATATATAAACTACATTACAACAGAATTTCAGTCATAAACAGACATTGAAAGGGACACTTCAGCAGCAAAAAAAAACCACAAACTTCACTATTTCAGCAGCAGCAAAAAACGTTTTTAAAAATCGATTGATATAAAACAAAAAAAGACAAACCCTAAAAAACCCTAATTGGAAGTAATTGCTCTCGTTGAGAGTCGAACTCAAGACCTCCCGCTTACTAAACGGGTGCTCTAACCAACTGAGCTACGAGAGCTTTTGAAATTTTATTGTACCATGTACTATATTGTATTGTTGTTGGCTTATTTATTTAAAATATTGAAAAAGGTTAATAGTAGCGTCGAAGACGATCGGTTTCGGAATAACTTGACTAGGGTTCAGAATATTCTGTTTTTGGCGGGAAAACATTCTCTCTCCGAAATCCATTCCAATGTCGTCGAATTTTCGAGAGATCAGCTCTCTGTTTGCGGTGCTGGCGTCCAATCTCCGAACTCCGAATCCGACGGCCGGTGATGAATTTGCTCTCTCCATTTCGAATCTGAACCGTACGCTCAATCCGAGCGATGTCCCCAGGGTTCGCATTCTGGACGCCGCTCTCTCGCTCATGCACTTTACTGTCCCACAGGTCTGCTTCGCCCTCAGCCAAGTTCACCAATGCGGTTGCTGTGACTTTTTTCTTTCCTCAATAATTTTCATAGTATTTTTGGTTTTGGAAATTTTGTAGGTTCACGATTCGGCAATTGAGTTCACGTTGAAATCACTCATTGCGGTATTATCCTCTTCGATTGAGTGTAAGGTGGTGAGAGTTAATAAAGAACGGATTTTAAGATTAGGCGGATTGATTTTGAGCAGCGATTGTGCCAATGTTATGGAAGAGTGTGCTCATATATTGGGGAAATTGGATGGACATAAAGGTTGAATTCGCATGTTCTTGCGCATCGAGTAGTTCTACTTATTTGTATTTGTTCTTTGGTAGATTAGTTGCAGATTGAACTAGTATTCTAGCTGTGTGTGCTTTTGGTGTTACAAAATGATGAATTATGTTATATTAGCAACAGTTAGGAAATAATTTGACAGGAAATGATGTTAAGAGTGGAAAGGATTCATGCTCTAAGTAACTCATGTGTTCATTGTGCGAAATGAGAAGGCCCAAGCTTTTTTCGTCTTACTGACTAATGGTTTTGAATTGGCATTTTGTAGATGTCTTCAAATGGAAGTTTTACTAACTTATAGGGGCATTATTCTGAGTGAGATTAGACTGGCAAAACATATGATTGAGTATTTGAAGGATTAGATGATCATACAAGCTCAAAATTAATCAATCCATCCAACTATGGGGTCTATTAGCCTATACCATTCTTTGTTTTTTCTTCTTTCTGGAATAAAATGAAATCTTGATCTGCAGGTGATCTTTGTTATTCACTTTTGTACAACGTTTTCAGAGTGGCAGCGTTCGCACCATGCTATCCTCTTGCAATGCTGTCAGATTCTATTCTTGACGCGAAGTGCTGTGATTCGAGAACTGCTCTCGCAAACTTAGTTTGCTATATACCAAAGCAATGCACTTTTAAGAATGGTGAAATACCTTTGAGGTGGGTCCCGTTATTGTTTATGAAATACTTAGCCATTTCTTTACATTCTTTTCACGGAAAGATTTTTTTTTATCATTTCACTATTAGAGCTGTTGTCTATTGTGCAAACTATGAAAGTTTATCAATAGGAAGTAAATCTCATTTGATATCTTCTACTATGTCATGTTATTAGTATGATATTTTAATAGTATTCAGGTATGTAGATGAACTTGAATCTGTTATACAAATGTTGGGGATTTGCTATATGCCTAACCAACCCTTCTTTTGTTGTTGAGCCAGGGACAGGTCAAGAACATGAATTTTTTAATTGGGAACAAAAACTTGAAATATATACACAGCATAATACATAATTGCTATGCAATCTATGTAGTTATGCACCTGAGTTTATAGCTTTAGTTATAATGTCTAGATACTGCTATCCAACAAATCAGATGCTCACTCAACCTTTTCTCATTTGGGTCCTATAGTAATAAATGACAGACTCAGACACCTTACCTCCTTTCATTTAGGCTGCTACGAATTAGACTTTTATGTACTGAGTACCCAACTTAGTTTTTATTTTAATAAAGCTTACTTGATAGATTACCACTAATTTCTCTATCTTCTGAAAACTGCTTTACAGGTTACTGTCATGGCATTTGGATCCAATGATGTTGAAGCAAGATGTAGCAGAAGTTTTGCAAGAATTCATCAAACGGCCATTTCTTTCTTTAAAAATTGAACTTTATGACAGGATTGATTGGAGATCCAAAATAATTTGCCTGGTGATTTCGCCATCAATGTTCATCGAGACCAGGGGTCTCTTGCAAAAGTGGTTCCTAACGACGTAAGCATATTGATTAATTATTACCATAACCATTTTCCTTCATTTAAATTTTACTGGACTATATTGCAAAATGTGAATACGGAAACTGTTCTCTCTTCTAAGACAACTGTACATGTCTCAAATTCTTTCCGTAGTTTAGGATGTTAACTTAATATCTTAATCTGGAAGCAGTAGGGACTGTCGGACCATCTCTACTGTTTAGCACATATAATAACTTATGAACTGTAATAGATCTAATGTATTTTCACTTAATTGGTAGGCTTGGATTTAAATAACAGGGGTTTGGCTTCTCTGATGGAGCTCCAGAGTGAGATTGTCGGACACTTGCTTGACATAATATCAAGACCAATGTGGTGGGGTATATCCATGGAAGTTGGATCAAAGCTGCCATTTTCTTTTGCATACTTCCCTTACGAGCATCACTTACTGAGAATTTTGGCCGGACCAATATGCCAGGAATATTTTAAGCATTTGCTTCAAAAAATCAGTGGCTCAGTATCTATGGCTGGAGGTCATTTGCAGAAATCTTCTAGGAAAACTGCACCAGATATCAATCTAGTAGATCATAAATCTATGTGGTATGTCCTGAATCCTACTCCACAATAAGAATATCACTTTAGCTGTTTGTAATGTTAATTTTTATTTTTATCGTGTTACAGGGCAATGGTGATGAACTTCCCATGTTGGTTCTTTTTTGCATCTATGATGATATTCTGCAACAACGGTAGCATGACTGAAGATAGTTTGTCTTCGGAATCCATCTCTGGGTATCTTCAACCTTGCATAACTCATGATCGTAAAGTAACTTGTCCAGCAGAGGCAATGAAGTTCATTGCGTGGATTATGTACCCCATGAGTGAGTCTACTCAATGCCTCACAGTTGATTATCTAGTCGAACTTTCAAACTCATGGTCACAGAAGTGTTCCAGCATTAATAAATGCCATGGGGTGGCAAAAGTTGATAAGGATGCCAAGAAGCCAAAATTAAGTGTTAAGAATGAAATAGCTTCGTATGAGCTGGATAGTTGTCCAGTTTCTGTTTGGCTCAAGGAATATAAGGACATACATGTTAACCTTTTCGGACAGAAAGTTGGCTTTTCAACCTCCAATCCTAAAGGATTCAGCATCCACCAAAACCTATTGTTCAGGAGGATTCCGTTAGGCATCCTGCTTCTGCATCCTTGTCATTTAACTGCAGAAGGATGTTCTTTGCTTCTGCACTATGCTGCTACAGGAACTGTCCAAAAGTTTTCAGGTGTTCAAAATCCAAGACTAGGCCGAAAAAGATTGAAACACGGCTCACTTGGGTCATCCCTGTGCTGTGTTCAACAATGCACTAAAGCTGAGGTGATTGCAGGGTGTAGAACTGTCTTTGACATAACAGATGTAGCTGATAGTATTTCTGATTCTATGTTTAGTGAAGAAGAGGAGGGACTGAATTTCGTCTGCCAAGTGAAGATGAAGACCTGCAATTACCTGTTGCAGTGTGTAAAAAGGTTACTTGAATTCGAACTCGATGAAGATGGTCTCCAGATGAGAAGGGATCTTCTCACCCGAGTAATTAGGTGGAGGCATCAGAGAAAAGATGTCTTTCAAAACAACAACAATCTTCGTTGTGTATGTGATGCTTTGAATGTATAAACCCCTGTTTTTAGTGCAATCATGTAATTGGTTTTGTAGTGCCTTTTATTGAAGGTTTTTTCCCCCCCCAAATATAAGTGGATTTTTTATCTTTTGAAAGATTCAACATACTTGTGAAACTTTTTTATTTACAACAGTACAAGGATTCTTTGTATTAAACAAGTATAAATGTATAAGTAGCTTCATTACATTCAAACATATATGATGTATGATGTGTGTATGTATGCGACTCCCAACTGCATCATCTGTATCTGCTAACAGGAGATTGACACAGCTTTACAATTCATCATCCCCGAAGCAATCTTGTGTTTCGCTGCAGTCAAGATTCAATCCCACATCCAATATTCTTTACTTGAAGATCATATCTTGATCTTCTTTTTATCTTTAGGCAGCTTATCTTCAATATTTTATTTATGCTGTTCTCTTGACTAAGGAGATCTTAGTCGGGTCACCGCCCCATTCCTCAAACACGACCAACAGATTGCCACTCGGTTTCAGCCAAGAACGCGGAACATGGTACCTGACATTCACAGCACTCGTTATATCACTTGCAAGAAAATCATGTTAATTATTTTCAAACAAGCATAGATTTGCTCCTTTACCATCTCTGAGAGGGCTGGTTGCAGTTTCTTTGGCATTTCTTCTCAGAGAATGTCCCTGCATAATTACAGTTTCCACAGCTACCTTTAGCTATGTATGCAGGCCAGTGTCTTCCTATGCTCTGCCCGTTTATCCACACCTCGCCTTTGCTCATGCTCGCCATGTCCAAACCTACTGGATCGTTCCCAGCTGGAGCAGAAAATGTAGTCTGCAAACAAATGAAACAGATTAAAATTCTTATCTACTGAAACTTATAAGCTACATTAGGTGATTTCAAGTCGAAAATTTTACAAGACTTGATACCTTATACCATGTTAGAGGCTGCTTCTGAGCGAGTAGGGAGCCTTGCACCCATTCCACCGAAGAACTCCCAGTGAGTGTAGCAAGGCTGAGCGATTCGCCTCTCAAACCAGTCTATTAACGTAAAACAATAAAGATAAATCTATGAGCTTCTTTAATCCTAATATTTTTTTTATAAGGTGTTAGAAAACAATCTACTTTGTCAGTAACATCTAACCTTGTAAGACCATCTCTGCTTTGTCAAGTCTCTTGTGCCAGCATTGAGGCCCTTCAAAGTGACAGGACCAAGAACTCCTTCATTCCACTTCTCGTAGTGCACACCGACGTTCTGAGATGTTCAAGAATAAAACCAATGTTGTAAGAGATCGCATTTCTGACAACGTAGGCTATCAACATTGACATGAGACGAGAGTAGGAAAAGGACGTTCCACTCACCGGAAGGCCCACAGAAACACTAAGTAAAGATATTTTGTTAACTCCAGCTCTCAAATTTACTTTGCCACTGAATGTCAGTTTGGGATTATCCAGACCTCCGTACATAGATCCTGTCGTGGCACAACAGAATCGCGTGAATATTTATAAATGGAGCAGGCGAATACTCGTATATGATTATGTAGAAACAAGAGTTTCAATTCACCTGCAAGCTTTCCGTTGATGAAAACATGCAAGGCATGGCCAGCTGACATAATTGTGAGAAGAGGCCACTCCCCAGTCTTCAAGAATCCTTCATTAGAGGCTATATTTACACTGAAAAAAAAATATATAACAAGATTTGTAACATCATATCACTATTTTTTGCATGAAACATTCAAAGTGAAAGTCTGTAACTGATCACTTACTCTGTGAGATACCATAGATAATCAGAGGAGTCTCTTGTAACGCTTACTTGCTCCCACAAGCCGGACCTTGTAAGTGTGTCGCTGTCATCAGCCGACGGAGTCTCTTCGTTGTATGATTGCCAACTTAACCCGCCACCCACAGGCACCATCTTCGGTGGGGAGCTTTTTGTGCTAACCTGCAACCACATATGCGACAAATATTTAATTTATTTTGGTTTAGATGGTCTATTCCATCAAGAAAGTGACTCATCCTTGTAGTATGCTCGAAACAAACATAATTTTCGTCTTGTAAAACGCAGTACATCATGCATGTTTTCTTACTCTTGCAGTGTTGAAAGCAACGGTCTTGCAGTCAGGCAGAATGCTGATCGACCAAGGGGGCAAATCGTATTGCACGTTTTGGAAGGTCACCTTCGTGGAAAATGTAGGGTCGAAGTTTGAAAGGAATGCAGCACAAGCCCCCCTGGATCTGTAGACATGAACCTGAGGATAGGATGACGAGAAATAGGTAAATACGACATGTTTAAAAGTATAGGAAAGAAGAAACAAAAACAGTACAAATCGGAAAAAAGAGTCACCTCTTGATTTTTTCCAGGCCATGTGACTGTGGGATAAGAAGACACCATAGCTGGTTCACACTGCTTGATTGCTTTGTGCAAGTCCCTCAAGTGCCCCCACTTGGGCTGATTCAATAGTCCTATTTTACGAATAACGGTTAATCCCAAATTCAGATGCTATGTGAAATGATCCTCTAACAAAATGATGGTTCTGATTATTATAGACGTTACCATATTCATCGATTGGAGCATCATAATCATAGCTGGTGGCAACGAAAAGACCAGCTGAATTTCGTCCAAAATTCGTCCCTCCATGATACTGGTACCATGCAAATATAAGCAACAGAAGACAGACATTTTGTAATCAGCAAATTCTTCACTTTTTCCTTTCAAATCATGAACTGAACTATCTGTTTTGAAGAGAAAACCTTACCATGTAATAATTGAAGTACGAGCCATTGTTCTGCACAAATCTAGCCACTGCATAGGCCAAGTCTTCAGCAGGTCTGTAAGGAACCGGTCCACCAAATTGTGTATACCTACACGACATATAACAGACTTAGAACGATTAAATCAAACAACGAGATCTTCAACAAAAATTGATCCAAACCAATAGCTGCAGAATTTTGCTATTTGTGCACAGCTAATTTCATTTATTTACCAGCCAGTCCAGGCTTCAGTCCACATTTTTGGCTTGTTTGGCCTGTTAGGACGAAAGCCTTCGCAGTAGAACCCGTTACAAGTGTCTATCTGTAAAGACAAAACAAGATTAGCAAACACGTGCAACAATAAAGAAAGATCGAAACAAATAAGTAACAATCTTTAACTGACTTGAGCAAAACGTCACAAAAATTTTGTTATCATCTCCAAGAAATTGACTTGCTCTATTTCAACCCAAAGAAATGTACAAACAGAAACAACACCTAGTGTGACCCTACATATTAGATTAATTGAGATAACGATCGCCCCGTCCATTTGTCGCGTGTTATTATGACAGGTAAAGGATAGTTCTTTAACTCAATATGCCGTCTTTCAAAAGCTAAAGCAATAAAGAAACATATAAATACACCAAAAACATTCCTAACTTGTTTGAACAAGGATTAAACAACTATACATAGGTTATAAAAAAAACAGAAAAGAAAAATGCTTACAATGGGATCAGGCGCAGTTTCTTGCTTGCACATGATCCACGGAACACCGGTATTTTGAGCCACGGCCATTTTTGCTGCCCATGCCGTATATGCTTTACCAGGAGCACCAATTTCCCACTCTACAGGCCCATATTCATTTTCTATCTGCCAATATTCATCATTCAAAACTGGTCACAACAAAATTACCAGCTCATAATAAATACACAAATATGTGTGAGTGTGTGTGTGTGTACCTGAGACATGATTATAGGCCCTCCTTGAGGCTCGAACAATCTCTCCGCCTTCATCAACCCGACTATCTTTTGAACGAAACTTTGCATAGCCGCCTTCATCACATTTAAACAAGCAAACACCAAAACCATCAGCTAACAAAATTCTTAATCATTTCAAATTTTCAATCCACATTTTCATTTCAAACACAATGTGTGTATGTGTGTCTGAGAAACTGCAGACCTTGAAAGGGCCATTGTCTGTTCTGAATTCCATTCCCGGCACGTATTTAAGCCAAACAGGGAATCCCCTGCATCAAAACAGAGCAATAAAACAGAGCATATGCATTTTAGTGATCAATAAACACTCCCTCTTTTTTAAAAAATTTGCTAATAATCCAAACTCAAAATTCACTCAATAGCATAGAAAAAAATTACCCAAAATTCCACTCTGCGCAAACATAAGGCCCAATGCGGAGGTGCACGTAGAGGCCTGCTTGCTGAGCCACTTTGATGAATCTGACAAGGTCGAACCTCCCTTCAAAATTATACTGCACACCACAATAAACCCATTAAGAAAAATGCAATCTTTTTTCTATATATTGTAATGATAAACAAAACAAGAGTAACAATAAATGCATGATTACAAAAATTTGCATAGCATTACCTTTCCAGGAGAAGGTTCATGCCCATTCCAAAACACATAAGTCTGTATAACATCTAACCCTCCATCTTTAGCCTTTTGAATGAGATCAGGCCACATCTATCACCACAAAAAAACAGTGTTTAAACAATTAACCCAAAAAAAAAAAGATTCGATTTTTTAAAAAGAAATGAAAAATATATATCAAATTGGCACCTCAGGTGTGCTTCTTGGGTAGTGAATGGAACCAGAAATGAGAATTTTCCTCTTCCCATTAATGATAAAGGATTTGTCATCATAAGAAACTGTGGCTCTAACTGATGAACAGGCCAACAACAACAGCGCCGTCAGCAGCAGAAGATTGATTCCCAACATTTTCAAGATTGAGCCCATGGGCTCTGCTGTGTGTGAGTGTGTGAAATAAGGATTTGAAAATGGGTTGAAATTTGAAAATTTTGGGTTGCAGAAGAAAACACAGGAAAGAAACAGGTGAAAGAGAGGGAGAAGAGAAACGTCCAAAAAGCCGCGTCTTGGCCCTTTCTTTTCTTTTTTTGGCCTTGTTTGCTTATTTGGAGAATGGAAAGAGAGAAATGTAATTGAATTTATAGAGGTGTTGATGTGTGATGGTGTTTGTGAGAAATTGTTTAGAGAGGTTGGAGTCTGAGTGGAGTTTTGGTTATGTGTGCATGAGAAAATGGGGAAGCTACAACTGCTTTATAAAGATTGATCAAAACAGAGAGAGAGAGAGAGAGAGCCCAAAAATTCATATTTTTTGGTGGGGTTTAGACCATTATTGACAATGAAATTTGTGACATCTAAGTTTCTCTTTTTTACCATATTTCTTCCTGCAACAAAATTTCTCCAAACTGGAGTTGGGTGAGTGAAAAAGTTGGAAAACTTGATAACGGAAAATACTCCACTTGTAAACAAAGCAATACTTGGAAATTTCACATTCTTCATTTTTCCAAAGCAATATATTTTCGGTAGCTTCTAAGTATACTGACTCTCTTAATTTCTTTTTTTTTTCTTTTTTCATGAAAAAAGTCGAGAGTGTCTTACGGAAATATCTTTTGTAAAATCTGAAAAGGGAAATTTGATGGAATTGATAAATAATTGATTGATAGAAAAGATTAACTTTTGTGGTGAAATTAAAAAAGGAACCAAGTAGGTATCAAGTTTTTTGGTTAGTTATAGATTTGGGGCCATACAAATACAATTAAAGATGACAGGTTACCAAATAAGCGAATCTTCACTAATAAGCGCACACAGTTATAATGTTGGCATTTGAGAGCTTTTTAAATATTGACATCATGGTATGCTATAAAAATATCAGAATCGATAATAAAATATTTGTAATTTGATTATTCTTCTGAAATTGTCATTTGGAAGATCAATGTAGTTTGTGCGTGAGTTTTCATATTCTTGCACCATTTTAGTTTGAGTTCGAACAATTAGTTTTTCCTCAACTCCTTAAAATCCTTCGTATTGGAATAAAATCTGTTGAAATAGAGTCAATATTGGATTTTTAGATATACATGTGAAGATCACAAATTATGGAGAATCAATTTTTGAAGAAACAAAAGAAATTATGAAGCGCTATGCTTGTTCAACACGAGAAATTCTATTGTGAGCCTAAATAAACTATATTTATCCATAGTTGAATTAATTTTTTTGTTGAAATAATCATGTATTGTTTTTGTTATTATTGTTGTTTGATATTATAATTTTTTCGCACAAATATCAAATGCCAAATTCAAACTCTATCTAGTTACATAATATCACCTCAATTCTGACATAGAGTTGACATCAAAAGGTAAAAGTAATAAATATCTTAGAGTTAAATTTGGATTTGGTCTCTATTAAATGGCAATTGAACACATGTAAATAATTCACTTTATTACATCAACCTTGGCATCGATTTCCTTCTTTTTTAAATAAAGCATTTATTGCAACATTAAGATATTTTAAGCTATAACTCGAGCATTAACTGAATCCGTAACCTCTATAATGTCTCAAAAGCTATGTTACAATAGTAGTAATTTATGGGTTACCATTATAAACTTCATTAAATATGTTGCGAATCTACCAAACTATTAATTATACGATATAAATAATAATTAAAAAGAGATCATTTAAATCACAGTCTTTGAATACTTTTGCAAATTAAATTTTACTTTTAAAACATTAGAATAATGCTTAATAAATTGATTTGCAATAAATTTGTCATTCTATTTTTTGCAATATTTTGGAGTTAGGAGTAGACGACCATTCGATATCAAATCAAAAATTGATCGAGGACTCCTGAAGTTCAATTGTCTAAGTTTTCCTCCAATGTTGCCAAGTTTGTAGTCGGACGTTTAATAACTTAGCAACTGAGTCAAGAGTTGGCGCAGGAAGTCAGAGCTTTTCAATGGTTCGATTCGCAATTTCGGACTCCGATAGCAAAATTGACAACACCAAATAACAACACGATTTCCAAAAGCCACGAATCAAATTTTAATTTGACTTCAGATGAAAGTCTACATCACAACTCCAAACTTATCCCAAAAAAAATAGAAAGAATGAGCTTAAATAAAAAAGTCGGTACATTATTGAAAATCATTTGAATGTTTGGTCTCACTTGCAATAAGGTATGATAGTTGAGATTTAAATTCCAATCATCTCGTGGGAAAAATAAAATTCCTTTTCATTTTAATGCTAGGAAAAAAAGGAAAAATAATATTGATGTTAGGACCAATCTAAAATAGAATTGAAAATGAGTTAAAATTGTTGAAGCAAGTTGGTGCTATCTCCCAACCAACAAACATGTGTCATTAATTCGTAGAAAGCTTGTGAGATTGTTGACTTAATTAATTATATATGCTACTTCTTACACTTCCACATTCTACAATCTACATAGAATCAACTTCGTGGAAGCTACGATTACAGTTTATTTAGGATTTCAAGAAACTATCGATATTTTATATATGTTGAGAAATCTATGTGTTATATGCTCTCATTAAATACATTATTAGAATTTAAATTTTGCCCGCGAACTCACCTATACATCATGTACTAGAGAGTGGGCATGTGTAAATTTATTTGATCCGACATCGTAGTCTGAACTTAATTAAGGATAATATTAAATATTGTAATAACTAAATTTTACATCTTCAAGATGAATTCACAGATGTTTAATGAGATCTAAAAACTAATGATCACCCTTAAATAATTTAATCTAGCTAATACAATTAATAATTAAATCCCTATTTTGATAACTTAAAAACCTTGTTCTCTCTCTCTTTTTTTTCTCTTCTTATAGATATATTGGATGGTGGGTAATTAGTTGAGAACTTTTTCTGGACTTTTTTCTTTTATTTTCTTTACTTGAAAAGTTGACTAGTAAGCAAAGCAAAGAAGTAATGGAAATGAGCAATATTTGTGAAAAGCGATTTATTGCGTAGAAGAGAATATTAAAGAAATTATTATTATGATAGCTTTGGAGCATTTTGTTATATATGCATATGTATTTTCATTTTCGTTTTCAACAAATTTAGTTACAACATGAATTGAATTGTGTGCAAGGCTGCTGTAGGCCAACAACCTCTCCACCACAGTCTATATATATACCTAAAGCAGCTTAACTCACCCAAAAAAGTTGCAAGTTTGGTGTTTAACTGTCCCCATTTATTTATTTAACAGTTGCTTAATTAATTTAAGCGTTAAGCCATATTAATTAATTGAGTTTGCTCGTATTATTTAAGAACTTCAGCATCTTCTAAGTTATCATAATCACTAATTCTAATATATTTTAAAATTAATAATGGAGCTTTTTAAACTCTCTGTAAGAAACAATTTGGCCACTAAAGATATCTCTATTGTAAATCATTAAAAGTGCATTTTTTTTTACCATAAGACACTATTTTTCCAAGGAAATTAGTCTACTTTTCTCGATTACTTTTTCAAAGCAACCTATAATTCTTTAAAAGGTAAACTTAAAAAATGAGCTGTTTATATAAAATCTTATTTTAGAATCTTACGCGTCTATCTTTTTGCCAAATTAATATTTTAAACTTTGAACATAATGTCCTTTATGAAGACAATGGGAAATACATAATGTGGCTTTAATGGCTTAATTATAAGCATAAAGATAGAGCTTCTATTAGTTATTCCATTATTAGCTTGTCCAATTTTGCATGAACAAACGAGAATTTATAAGATAACATTAATTAATCAATTTAATAAAGTAAGCAACCTAATTTTCATGTGAACTTTGTTGTTAAGGATGTCCAGCTACGAGCTTAAATCAAGCTAAATGTATTGATTATACTTCTAAAGCGAAACTTTTTATTGTGTATATTAGTATATAATTTCTTTTTTGCTGGGGAATTAGCCATCGATTGTGTATTGAATAATAGCTTCAATAAAACGAACTAAGATTTTTTAAGGTAAGTGAAATTTATTCAAATAGAACAGCAAATTAACACACAGCAACTCAACTCAAAGGCAATTAATGTACGTAATTTATAATTTTAACACCTTATGATCAGTTATGATGTAAAATATTTCTTGGTAATGAAATAACCGAATTTTCTCCTCAAAAGTTTCTACAGTTAATAATCGATTATTGCTTTAATAGACATTGACCATGCTTTTTAGTTGAGCTAGCAGTAAATATTTTGTTATTTCATTTGCTAATGCGTACGAAAATCATTTTGCTAAATATCGACAAAATTCTTAAATCGTACCTTTAAGTAAGAAAAGTTAAAAAAAAAATGATGAATTCAAGAAACCACCAAAATAATCATGTTCGAGAATGTAATATCTTGTGACGATAGCGAAATTATCACTAAATGTACAAACATAATTTATTGATAATAGCAGAAGATAAAACACACATACTTGAATTGTCTAGAATGGTAGTATTTTCTCAAAAATAAATAAGTAAATAAACATAATGGTAAAAACTTTAAAAGTTCACATTAGGCATTACTACTCAAAATAGAGAATTATTTGATGCATCACTGGCACTGCTAAGTGCTAACAGAAAAAGATCTATAGATAGTGCAAAATCTAATTGCAAAAAAAAACTGATTTATAATTAATCAATTATAGCAATTAATAATTAATATCGTCACTCAGCCTTGAGTTGTACTCGACGTTCATTTTAAATTGTTAATTTTATTAATTATTTTAAGTGCATGCATCATTATAGATTTATATTTAAGTTCTCATATAGCTCGGTAAATAAACCAATAATTACATATATGTTTATATTATTATTGTATCGATCCCTAATTATAAGTAAGAAGCACTTGACTAACTCGATTTTGAAGGTTTATATATATTTATATATATTACGAAATTCGACATAAGATCCTCTACTTATCAACGAAGTTAATGGCTCTACGATCATTATCAAAGTTGTTGCTAAATCATACTACTCTAATATAACTTCTTAAATTTAAAGTAGTAACAAGAAATCAGTAATGATGTGCGTATCTCGACTAATTATGGGTTCTAATTTTGTAGTATTAAAAAGAAAATTGGTTTTCCATTCCGTCTTTTCACGTCATAAAAACTACAAGAGTTCTTATTAATTATTACAAAACACAACTCTTATTAATTATTACAAAACCCAACAATTTTCCAAGTCAAATCATGAAATTCACCCGTAACTCATTCATTTGAGTAGATTATATTAATGGAACACTGTCAAACAAATCACGAACTATATTTAAAAATACAATTCAACACAACTTTTGGATGTTTGGGGTGGATGTTTGCCTTTGGAGTGGATCGGAGTTCAAGCGCCAATAACGACCGCAATCCAAGAGAACTTCCTTCAATTTAGTTACCTCATGAATTTGAAGGTTAGGCGTAAGTTTTTGGCGACTCTTTGGGTGTGTGTGGTTTGGTTCATTTGAAAGGAGAGAAATAATATGATCTTTAACGATGGTGAATGGCGTTATGATAGCATCTTGGGGGATATTAGATCTTTTATGTGAGTTTGGGTGAAGAGCTCGAAGTTGTTCCCTACGCCAGTTAAATTCTTCCGTGATTGGAGCCTCAATCCGTGGTAGAGTTCTGCTTTTTATTTGCTCCCTGTTTTTCGTTGCTATTTGACATATGTATATGAAAGGTTTCCTCCTTTCTTCTCTTTGGCATTTCTTATGCCTCGTTTATTTAATATATTCCTCTTTTCTGATTAAAAAAAAGGTTTTGGATATTGACAATTAAATATTAAAATTTTTATTTTTTTGCAAGGGAAAATATATATTACCAAACTTTGTATGTGAACTCAGTACAATACTAATTTTTTTTCAGTGGCGGAAAGCTGACTAAGCACTAATTTTTTGTACGTGGAATTAAAAATTTCAATGGACGACGTTGTTTCTCACAAAAAATCAGTGATGAGTCAGATTTCCGTCCGCCGGAAAAATTGTTTGAGCCCAAATGCAAAAAATTAAAAGTTCGGATATTTTATTGTCAAAATAAAAAATTATGTTATAATTATATTATGTGGTATAGTTCATGATTTAATGGACAATTTTTCCTTAAATTAATGATTTGGGTTCTGGCACCCTCGTGTCTGCTTTTGTCAAATGAATCCATTTTTCTCTGATAAAAAAATGATAAGTCGAATTCTATTTTCTTTTGATGTTTTATTAATGAAACAACTAATTAACCAGACACGACTACTTATCCACCAAATTTAAAGTAACGTTAGCTACACTTAGTTATAGCTAGGCTTACATCAAAACATATTCAAAATTATATTTATCTATTAAATTAAATGACCCTGTCAACTCATAACAGTTTTCAATTAGGTGAGGGGGTTTTTTCAACTAATTAACTGTATTCACCAATTTAGTTCTAAGAAGTAGCAAAGAACGTTAGCATATCTTTTCAAGTTTTATTCTAGTTTGGCAATATAAATTGATTATGAAAACTTCTCTATAAAGTATTATAACTAGAAAGCCGGGATATATATATATATATATAATAATTATATTCTTCTCTTGAGAATTGGGTTATACTCTCAACAATTTATTTTCTTACAATTAGGGAGGATGAATCTGCTATATACTACTATAAGTAACTAAATATTCAACTTCTTTCTCAATATTCAAGAGTTTTAACAATTAAATATTGTATAAATGCAAAGTAAATTTAGGATGAAAATTATGGACCGGACCTTAAGGCATGTATTGATGCTTTATCTCCTCTAATTAATTTACCTCCAAATGTTATTATCTTTTCCATGCTGGCTCAATAATTCATTTAAATAATAATAAACTACCTATTGAGTTTATCATGACTAGTATTAAATTTTTTTTATTGAATAATATCTAAATGGGAAAATATTAATCATGACTCGCAGTCGCAGGGACATAAAATTAATTTGTGAATAAGAAGATCACCACTTGGATGGTCCAATTGATGCATCTCAATCAAAAAATATTATATCTACAAACGTTTTTAACATTATTAAATAAAAGAAAGTAAAGCCAATCTTTTCTAGTTGACGCTTTATAGAAGTCTTTGAATGACGAGTCCACTAATTGCAGCCTCTTTCTTATTGTTTAATCTCAGTCGAGTTTGTTAATTAATAATTTCCCTTCATGTCACATTTTCATAACTAAAAAATGCTTAAAATAAAAAACACGGATCATGAAAAAGATGTCGCATTTATCTATATAAGTCCTTTCCAAATCCAACATATTCGCACTAATGCTCCAATTTAATTGCTTCCATGCAACGTAAGTAGAGAGGAATGCAAGTCACTTTCTCATAATAATTGTTTGTTAATGATAAAGCAAAAATTGATCCATTTGATTGCTAGAGAAGTTGCGTGCAAGATTTTCTCAAATAACAAATCACAAAATTTGTATTTGGATGAGAACGCCACATAATTATAAGAAAAATATATGGACTCTAATATCCAAAAATCCAATATTGGGTTTTGGGGCCCATTTTGGAGTGGCTAGGTAGGTCTAAAATTCGGACATATCATGTCATTGCAAAAAGATGTTTGCATCTTTCAATAACAACATTAAAATGTCGAAAGTTTTATCTTAACAAATCTCAATCAAGAAGACAAAGTTATGGATATGCATTTTGTTTTTAAAATATCACTGTAACACGAGTTCTATGTTTTGTGAATACTAATAGTAGATCATGCTACTATATGTTCTATCATAACAAATTCTAGATCGATCTCACTTTCGGCATCGCATTATTAATTATATTATTAAATTATTAAATCTAAAACCTAACTATTCATAAACCGAAATCATAGATAGCTATATATGTATGTGACCCATAGAATTATAGAAAATTGTAAGATTAGGGCCTTGTATATATCATCATGTACTACGGGAAAAAATGATCGTTTAATTGGATCAGGTAAAGAATTAAATTCATTTTGAGTCTTTCTCATGGTCTCGTACAAATTATAGTGAAATTAAAAAAATAAATATAAGAAATGAAAATAGCTGTTAGGAAAAGAGGTTTTATTTACTCTGTCATAGAATATTCTTTTTAAATGGCTCTCTAATTTTATCATCACCCCCTTTACCTTTGGTGGAATTATATCCATTTATTATTCTTTATCCTATCTTCTTAGGTATATATATCAAGGTCAAGCTATGTGTGCTTTTCTCCTCCTCATGAGCCAAGATAAGTTACCAAATAAAATATGGTGATCTCTTATAATTTGGACAATAAAAAGATATATATTAATTGCAACCTAGTAAAACGGATTAGGTTGGGGCCACATCTCGTCAGTTTTCAGTAATTTTGACTCATCAAGTCCAAATGTCTACACCATTAGATAGATAGAAAAATGGATAAATAATGTGTACGTGTTTTCAAACTTTGCACCTTTATATCTATATAACAAAGCCTTAAGAAATTTCTATATTTTGAATTTTCATTTTGATTCTTATGAAGTGGTTTGGCCGGTTCAGAGATAGAATTTATTTTCTAGAAAAAAGAAGAAGATATTGTAGGCAGTATAGCAGCTATATATAGCTAATTATGATGGTATTATATGAATATATTTATAGGGTAAATATCAAATTAAATTCTAAACTATGTGCTTTGTACCAAAAATGTCCTAAACTTTCAATAATATCAATAAAAGACATAAACTATTGATATTGTACCAAATATATCCTTATTACCATTTTCTACTTATAAAAAGATGACTAGGATGCCACATGGCAAAATATGATTATTAAAGAAAAATTATTTTAAAAAATATTGAATTAAATTGTATAAATTATTTAGTTTGTTCCAAATATTAATAATAATAATATTTTTTTAGTTAGTTTGTCCTAAAAATATTATGTCTTAGTTAGTATCCCTACATTAATGAAATATC
>JAYJMF010388532.1:0-25144 GCA_036873715.1 Salvia sclarea | reverse complement strand
TTCCTTATTTAACCCGCCGCCATACTGTTCAGTTTCACAAGAACACGGACAGGTACTCTCTGGGTCTCGAGCATGTGTCTAGTGTAGAACACTGTCTGGAACACTCTTTTGCTCGAGCTCTTCATCAGATGCACATCGGAATAACTTCTTCTACATAATTGACAAACAAATGAGTATTGCCATATTCTTTCAAAGATAATGAAAAGAAAAATGAAAAAAAAACTTTTATAGATGCTACTCCAAGAATATATCTATTTCTTTTCAAACGGTATAGGTTGAAATAACATAGAAATATGGAGTTGGTTGTCTTTTAGGCTTCGTTTTATTTCATGGAAAAATTATCTTATGAGATAATGAGAAAAAGAGAATATTTATCTTTTAAATTTTTCCTTCCTTTTCACCTTTTTGCCAATAAAAAATGAAAAATAATTTCTCTTTCTTTCTTCTCACATTCATCCTTTAAATTTTTCATTCTTTCAACCTTTTTGCCAACGAAAAATAATTTTACTCTTTCTTTCTTCTCTCTTTTCACTTCAATAGAAGGAAAATATTTTTACTCCATGTAGAGATTAGAGTGTTTTTGCCTGGATTTCATGTCTTCATGCAAGGGATGATTGGTATTTGATCGCAGGTGGAGAAGTTGGGGAATTTGAATTTCTTTCACTCCATTACCATCAAGTGCATCTTCTTACCCAAAAGTGGGTATGAAAAATATATTTTTATGGCAGTGGATATAAAAAAATTCCCAACTTGAAGTGGGTTATTTCGGTATTGATACACATAAGTCGTGCAATAGGGTGGTGGATGCAAATATTATTTTTTGGTGGAGGTTTATATATTTTAAATTTTGAGTTGATAATTTTTGTATGATTTATTTTGGTGAAAGAAGCTTTTGCACAACAATTTACATAAAATGTCAAAAAATTTGATAATTTTATAAAAATAAGAAACTTATATTCTTTTGCTAGTAGAGACTTAAGCCCCTTCTCACCTCTTCTTGCACCCGTTTGACACAAAAGACATACATATGTAGCATGCTGCATGCTATCCCTATCAAAATAATTTGATATTTGTTAGTTGTCATTGTGAGCTCATCCCGTATCCAACATTCCAAGAATTTTATTACATTTGTATATTGGGTTGAGTTAGTTGGGATGTTAGTATGAGTAGATATATATCTTTTTAAAACCTATTGTCCATACATGTATATTCATTATAAAGTCTGCACTACCTAATTGCTCGAATAAAATAAGATGAAATGAATTATTCTTTGACCAGAAGATTCTCGAAAACCATTTTTACTTAAATTAAATTGGCCCAAAATTAATTTTGTTATGGAGAAAAGCCCAGCAACATATCATGAGACTAAGTTTCATCTAATTCACCGAACTGAATACTGCAAAAATGAGAAATTGCCATATGATAAAACACATTTCTTGATACAAATTGTGAAAAGTATGGAGTATGAATACATCAATTATAACGTTTAAGAGCTGAATACATCGTATGCAGGTAAATAAGATATATCACAGTTTTGAAAACAAATGTTTGTACAACAACTTATTGGCCATTAGTTTTTGTAACACCAGTGTTAGTATTTGTATAAGGAATCATCATCATTTGTCTTGAAACAAGGCCTTGGAAACACTAGAGCCGGAAGAGTTGCCAAGATCATGAGATCCAGCTCTAGAGCAAGCGCGTTTATATCCAGTCATTGGAGTCTCACACACCACACTATAGCCGTGAGTTTGCTTATCCTTCCTTTTCGATTTGCTGGGACGAGGATCATACTTGCACTTGGTCACCTTGGCTTGCTGCTTTGGTGCCCACACTCTCTGCAGATCAAGGGCCTTGCTCACAAAGGGTGCAAATCTTCGAGCCCTCTCCCTTCTCTCGCGAGCTTCATTAAGGCTGCGTGCGTAATCATCTATTCCACTTTCTTGTTGACTGTTGAGGGCACTTGTGGGTTGCTGTGAGGACTCCCCTTCAGTGGAGACTGAATGGTTGAGGCTGTTGGCTTCGGCCTTGTCATTTTTATCGTTCTTATCTCTCCAAGATTGATTGCTATCCTCACTGAACAGGAGGCTTGGAGCTTCATCTTCATCACCAAATGGCAGCAAGTCCATTTCAGTGTATATGTCTTTCACGACATCTTCGAGTTTGTCTGAATACCTGTAGGAAATATGGGTGTTAGAACTCCAATCTCCCTTCACTTTAGGCTGATTAACCTTCAGGATTGAAGACTTGAAATCAAAAGCTTATCATAAATCTTTTAATAATTAAGACAGCTGTTTCATGTTTCTTGATGCAGGACTTTATCCGTGGCATAAAAGAAGTTGGTTATCCAGTACAACTGCAAAAAGTGGCTGGCCTAGATTAACATCGGAAACGATCACACTCTCACAAAACAAACAGCATGAGTAACCAAAAGAGCAGAAAATGGATTAAACCTGAGCGCATTGTTGCTTTTGCTCGTATCATAATTCTAGTACTTTTAAGTTTACTTGAATTCGTATCATGCTTTACAAGAAAAGGCAATATACAATGAACTAAATAGATGCAGTGTTTATTTGAAAAGAGTGGTTACCTCGCTTTGATAGTACGCTCAACATAATCGTATAAGCTAATATGACCATGAATTCCACCTGCCACAAGGAACTGAATGATCTCTAACTGGGAACATATCTGCTTCAGTAGCTTCTGTTTCCTTGATTCTCTCATCACTGCTGCAACATCTGACCGTAGAATCTCCATTCGAAGTAAAATCTGCAGCTCATATCTTGTGCAAATCAAGGCATAACTTGAGACCAAGATATTTTATAGAAAAAGAAAAAACTACACATACATTTTACTGACACAACAAAATAAACGCACAGAAAGGATACTCTCGAACTATAGCTTCCGATGATGAAGAGGAACTTGGATCCTGGTGTACCTTCTTCATTTCCTTAGGTGATCTAAGTAGGAGTTTAATTAACTTCTCACCTACATCCTCACTATTAGGATCATCTGAAGCTCCTTCTTGAACTTCAGTGTTAATTTCATTCTCGCGGTTCTTATGCAGCCAACGAATGGAGGAGTTGACAGCTCGCTCTGCCAGCTTCTGCAAGTCCATACCTGACTCCAGACCATGATGGATCCTTTTAGAGAGGATGTCCAAAAATGCATCTAGAGTCTCCAGTTTTGCAACAGGCACAACTTCCTCTTGCGCTGGAGAAGACTTGGACGGTAACACATTGCAAGCAGGTGTTTCCTCCATGGACTTGATTCCAGGCAATGCTTTCAAGATACATTCTTCCACTTTGCTAATCTGTTTCATCCAGCATTTAAGGAACTTTAGCTTCTTAGATTTTTCAAGATATCTGGCAGTATAAACCTCAAACAAGTCAAAATCAGATCCTTCAAAAGCTGCTGTACAGAAAGAACTCCATGTCATCTCCTTGTAGAGATGCCTTTGACTCCTTTTCCTGTTCCCATCTCCATACTGTTTACAGTTACCAGAAGTTGAGGCCTCTGTTTGGGAGCCTGAACATGCGTTTAAGTCGTTCATTTCCTCAATGCAGGCATATCGGGTTATACCATCAATTGCACTTCTACCTCTTAGAGAACCAGCATCCGAGATGTGGAGGACACCCAAGTGAGCCGTAAAAGGCTTGAGACTACCCGTTAATGTATCTCCATTGCTACTTGAGAGGGAAATCAAGGCCCAATAACCATTCATATGAAGAAAACTCAAAAACATTTGCCAGGTGGGAAATTGATTTCTATAACTCAATCCGCCAATTTCTTCATGCAACATCTCAAGAACCCTGTCAGAGAATAAGTCCTCACGACTCTTCTTTTTGTTTTTCTGCAACTCCTGGATGCACTCACGTACTAAAATGATATCTGACGACCCTCCAGTATTCTCATGCGTGTTATAGCTATGCACACTCTTAACATGTAGCTTCATTGTTCCTTCACCAAACCGAGTCCAAAATGCATTTCGACTGAAGAAACTATGTGAATCTTTAGATTCCCAGCCATTAAAAATATCATCTGTTTCAACAGTACAAGGCAAACTCTTTAGGATCACAAGCTCAAGATCACCGAACTTACATTCTAAAGGCTTCCCCTTCACATCCAATATCTCAAGATTCAGTTCTCCACTAAATTTTCTTTTACCAATACCACCAAAATCAACAAAATCGAACGAGGTCCCAATTTGGGGATAGATCAGCCCTAGAGGCAACAACGCAGAGCACAAGACAATCAAATCGCTGGAACAAATACTCCATCCAATTTTCCTGATCCCATCCCTCATTGCCACTAATTTCTCCCCACATCGATTTTTCTTCTCATCAGCCTCAACAATTTCAGATTCATAAATTTTGACATCAACCCAGCACAAATGAATATCCCTAACAGAAAACGCTTCTCTAACAACGCAAAATGCATCATGAAATTCACGCAACTCCAGATAATCAACCAAAGAATTCACTGACTGGCCAATTGGCGAAAACAAAACAACCAAATTAGAAGGAATTTTCACAAAACCTCCATCTGCAAATTCACCTTGACCTAAGAGCTTATCCTGCTCATTCTCCCACGCGTAGTCATGAACTAGCTGAAGCAACCAGCTCGCAGCGTACGAAGCGCGGGGGCAGCACGTTGAATTCGGCAGATCAGTGAGGCTAGATATGCAATTCAATGTGGTGGAGAGGGAATCTAGAGTTTCAGAATAGAGATTGAAGGAGAGGGAATGCGTAGAGAGTTCGCGCGGTAGAACAGCGGCAGCACGCAGCGGGGAGAGGGAAGAGAAGAAGAATTTGATGGCGGAGAGGGTGGCCGATAGCGGAGGGAAACGGAGGAGGCGGTTTGCGGCGGATATGACGGCGGAGAAGTAGGAGGAAGGGTTTTGGAGTGTGAGAATTGGATCTAGGTCAATGAGGAGGACTAAGCGTTGAGTTTTCGAGAAATCCACTGGTTGTCGATTTGCTGGCACCATTGACGGAGGGTTCATTTGGCAATGGCAAGACTAACCTGCGCCGGATGTGAAGTATTCCGACATCAAGGGGCGTAGGAAGATAAAAGATAAAGGAGAAAATGGGATAGATCGGAGGGGAAATTCTAATATGCGCTGCGGGCGGGAAAAACAGTGAGAAGAGGCGGGCAAATTTTTTAAAATATTTTTAGGGGTAATTTCGTCTTTTGAGAAAACTGTGATGGTTGAAGAAGTAAAACGACGACGCACTGAACCCTATCTTCATCTTCTCCACTTTTCCGTGCATGGACTCCAACCCACACTGTACGTTTCCTCACCATTTTCACTTTCAATTTCATCTCTAAACAAAAACGGGAAAGATGCCCTCAATTTCTGCCTTCGAATTTTCGATTATCCCGCATCCACCACTCTCTAGCCCGAGATTATTTTCACCAACAAGCCCTTCAATTTTCAAAAAAATTCGGCCTTGCCCACATTTTTCCTCGTCAGCAACCATTTCTAGAAGGTGCCTTCTCAGGCGTAAATCGTCGGAAGAAGAGGCGGATGTTGCAGAAGCGGAGGTGGATGAGTGGCTGCAGAAATTGCCGGATAAAAAGAAGGCGTTGTATTCTCACAGTTTGCCGTGCTTGGAAGCGTGGCTGAGAAGTTTGGGTTTTTATCAGAGCAGAGATGATAGAGCTGTTTGGTATGTGGAGAAGGCTGATTGGCATGCACAGCTCTCGCTTGATGTCACTGATCTGTACATAAGGTTTGTGCTTCTAAAGATTGCTTCTTCTTTTTTCCTTTATTGATTTTTAAAGTTTCTTTATTGGCATGTGATTGAAATTGGTTGTCTTTGCTCTGTTCCTTGTTTTATCTAGTTGAATTACTTTGGTTGAAGTGAAGTTGGATTATACTGATAACTTGATAAGCCTATAGGGAAGAGAGGATTCCAGTATGTAGGAAATAATAATTGAGAGTTACACTTAAAACATAGAGAAGAACATGGCCATACAGAAAACGCAGTAGAATTCCATGGTAAATCAAAATAATTTGAGCTTTTCTTCGAAGATACAACATAATTTAAACAGCCCAAGAAAAATCAGTATTTTAAATTTCAAAACATGTAATAGATTATTAAATCAAAGATGGTGCTCTTGATCCACCTTCACCGCTGTGATATAGCTATTAACGATACTAATGAAACCAAGTAATATTTGAGTTTGACTTCTTAAAGAGCCTTACTCAACATATCTGTAGGACACCCTTGAATAAGAATCTTTTCAAGAAAAATGCTACGATGATCAAATGTGTCATAAATAAAGTAAACTGACATACAAAGTACAATATCAATGTGCCTATTAATTTCATTAAAGATCTTGTCTTCAGTCGAACTAGTAGCAATTGAAGGAAATGGTGGTTACTTAAGACCAAGAGCTAGAATCTTTGAGCAAAACTCTAAGCCAATACTTATTTTGATTAAATTTTTGTCACTCCATAAGTTTGTAGATAAATCACACAAGATTTCAGTTTAGGAGAATTGTTTATACTCATGAGTCGTGAGCTCCTTTAGATATTTGAATGCTTGGATTTGAGTCATTACTAATGGATATGGATCAGTTTTATTCTTTTGATCAGATAAATTTTGCTTTGAAATAATAAAGAATATGGAGCCAAACTAATTTAGGTGATGAGGAACAATACTTTGCAAAATAATATTAGGTTCCTTATTGTAGAGATCTCTCTACTTATTGATTCCTTGCAAGGAGGGTTCTAGCTAAGTCTAAATTATGCATGGAAACTAACTCCATTTTCTATTAAAAAAGAAATGCAAGGTTGGGTTAATCATTTGTATGAATAGGAATAGTAGAAGAAGATCTTATAGTGTTCAATTACTAGAAAATGAAGAGTTGAGGCACACTTCATATATAATTCTATATTTCCTTCAATTGTTGTGATTTTATATTGCCATTCTTGTAAGTGCAATTACTATTCTCTAGTACCAGAACCACTTAAAATACGTGATTTGGTTAGTTTTCTCCATTTATTTATTATCATTTTCTTGTCTTCATTTTGAGTAAGATGCGTAAAAGCCTGACATGTTGGTATATAACATTTCTATAAATCTGAAAAGCAAATTTACAATTGAATGGGCAAAAAATGTTATGTAGCTGTTTTTGTGCATTGTTGTCCAAACAAGTTCTATTAATAAAAAAGGGTCATGCTCTCGAAAGGTCTTGTCATTCATGTGTTCATGTTATTCTAGGTTTTATCTATTCATGATCGTAGTTTTTCCTACTTCCATATTTAGTAAGAATCCTAGTAATTTGCCTATATGTCTTATGCATGTTGCCGCCGTTATGTGTGCTAGGTGTAGTACTAAAAGATCTAGTTGCTAATATAACAGGTATACTTTCTTATCGATCCATGCCATAGTGAGAGAATTCTTTGAATGAGACTTCGTATATATTAATGTTGTAAATGGTGGATGGCGGGTTATAGCGGTTTCCCAGAAATCAACTATGAGGATTTGTCAGGTTATAGCAGACACACGGTGAACTAAAGAAAGAACGTTAGATTAATATAAGAACGAAGATAGTTAAAATTTTACAAATAGATAACATAATAGAAAATTTAACATCTTAAGTTTGATAACGAATATTAACCATAAACTCATAAACAATAATAAATTATTCAATTTATTTGATTCTATATGATTTTATTTGTACAACAATCAAATCTGCTTTTGTAACAAAATAATTAAGAAATAAATGAAACTGTGGAGAATTTCAAGGTGTGAGCCAAATAACAATGGATAGATACTTTAAAACCTTTCTCTATTTATTATTATGGAATTGGACTATTTAAAAAAAATGTGTGATATTTTAAGAAATTGCTGATTTCTGATAATTGATGCGATTTAACTTGTTAGGGCGGCTCCTATGAGAATTCTGCTGTAAGTGGACTCGGTTAGGACAAAATTCTCAAAAACGGTCATAATTTTGTCATGACTGTTATTTGACAATATATGTTATATGTATTATGACAAAGTTAATACAAAGTTTCCGACAAAGTTTCTTTTGTGGTAGTGTTTTAATATTAGATACAAGAACTTAACAAGTATTTACTTGCTCGTGCATATTTTTAAATATCAGGTGCCGGTAAAATATTAAAGATTTTATTTATTTTAATTTTATAAGCTTATTTATGAAAGCAACTATTATCATGTTTGAGTTTTAAACAATTATACATAGTTTTAAGCAACTATGCATAATGTAATTTTGAATGTGTATAATTAATGTATGTGATTGGCGTGTAGAAAGATGTGTGGTATAATTTTTTTAAGCTAAGTAGTACTACGTGAGAACTTGTGTTTCTTTTTTAATGTTCTAATTTGCCGTTTCAACAACATATTGAACCTATTTATATTAAATGTATGGTCAATGAATCATTTGATCTACACTTTACATACAATTGTGCTTAGTTTTCTAGAGTTATGTTTCTAGACTATGTTTCCATTCTATCCACATATGCACTTTTTTATATGGTTTTTATTTTCATTTTGTCTTATTTTTTTCTAATCACAGAATATTTTCTAAAATGTACACAAACTTTACGAAAAGATCTAGCTAATAGTATTCTATAAGCATTGATAATCAAAAGATATAATTTACTAACCAACAAGAAAAACCAATTACTTTTACAATTGAAGAGATGCAATATTGAACATGGTTCACAAAAATGATCTTTTTGAAAGAAAAAAAAAAGAATTAGTAAAAGGTGAAATGTAGTTTGCTATGTGCTCAATGCAAAACTGTTTTCCGATGAAAAAATTACATTTTGTGGCACTAGAAGGCATATTGATGTGTGGTGCACATAGATGACAAAGTACCTCTAGACTCTAACCATAAGCATAAATTGAGTATCCTTATATATGTACAAAAATATGTTGAAGATATATTCAGACCCTCCATGATGGTCCTCGAGTGAGTAGTCAATGCTTGTTTTACATTGCTATTGTAAGATAAGAAGCTTATATGGTTTTTAGCACTTAAGTTTTAATGTAACCAACACACTCCCTTAGATTTGACATCTAGCAAACCACTATATGCTTTCACTTGCTCATGCAAAAAAAGCCATTGTTGAATGTCTATCTTCAAACTGCTATATGCTTTCACTAGACTAGTGGTGCTTGGATCACTGTGATTATTTATGTTATTTGTAATTTAGTTGAACGTTTTTCTTGTGCAGGTATTTAAAGAGTGGAGCAGGGAATCTGGATAAAGATGTCGAAAGAAGATTCAGCTACGCCCTCAGCAGAGAAGATATCGAAAATGCCATACTGGGAGGTCCATGAATGCACAAATATTTTTCCTAATCAGTATAGTTTGTGAGTGATGAAAATATCCATCTCAAAAATTGGATGATTTCTGATAATTCATGCTCCAATAGTCAGCAAGGTTATGGACATATTCATGTTATACGATATGTTGTTCCGTCATTCGAAAATAACGAAATTGAAGCCTCGGAATTAATAGATTAGTAGATTACTCAAAGTTATGGCATCAAAATATAGTCCAACTTCATTTGTCAAAAGCTCAAGCTATACATAATCTACTACTTGATTACATGTCAGGATTAAAAGTTGGATCATTTGAATCATAGCCATGAATGATGCTTCATGCAAGAATTAGTTTGCTGCTGCTACTTCCACCATTATCAGTCTCAACTTGTGTTGTTGATTTTATGGCGATTGTGCAGCCTGATTATGAGACCAATATTCCTTCACAAGCTGAGCAAACAATGAATCTTCTCTCTTCATCAGCATCATCGGTTCATCATATTCCACCAACTTCCCTGATCATCAAATAAAAGAATCCACTCGTTTATTGCAGGCTGAATTGTGTCATATTTCAATCTCATATCTCAGTGCTAAAATACTGACCGTCGCTGATGGCTAGGACCTTGGTAGAGTCCATCACCGTGGGTATTCTGTGAGCCACGGTGATGACGGTGCAATCTGCAAACTCCGTCCTTATTGTCTTCTGCAAGATCGTATCGGTTGCATTGTCAATCGATGCAGTTGCTTCGTCTAGAACCAAAACCTTGCTTCGCCTCAACAAAGCGCGCCCCAAACAGAACAATTGGCGCTGCCCCATACTCCAGTTCGATCCATCTTCCACAACTGGAATCACATTTAGTTTGTCAGCTAGAACTAGAATTCAATCCATACTCTAGTACATTTGTCTTAACTAAATCCTAATTGTAATTAATAGACTATAACTAGAAATTAACAAACACTAATGGAGATTCATAAACCTATATGCAATTATCCAGTTTTGTGAAGCTTACCAGATGCGTTTAACCCCCCTTCTTTCTCCTGAACAACCTCTTTGAGCTGACACTTTCCTAGAACCTTTAGTTTTTCGACCAAAAAAACGAGAAGAAAAGGAAAAAGTCACGATCAACCGATTAGAAAAAAACTAAACTCAAATCATCATCGATCATAAGAGACTAATTTGTCGAAATATTTACCTCCCATATCTCCATGTCACTATGCTGACCCAATGGATCCAAATTGTATCTCACAGTTCCAGTGAAAAGAGTAGGATCTTGAGGTATGATCCCAAAGTGAGACCTCAAATCATGGAGTCCGATGGTCGAGATGTCGACTCCATCCACCACGATCCTCCCTCCCACCGGCTCCACCAGGCGGAAGAGGGCGCTGATGAGAGTCGTTTTCCCACTGCCAGTTCGACCTACAATCCCAATCTTATGCCCTCCCTCAAACGTGCAACTAATCCCGCGCAAAACAAGTGGTGCATCCGCTCTATATCTGATCTGTTTAAACCAAAACGACTCGTGAATCATGGTGCGTGCTTTGAAAAAGCCAATGCTAAAGGAAAGAAAAGTTACCTGCAGGTCTTGAATCTCTACTCTACCCTCACTTGGCCATATGGTTGGGGGCCGACTCTCTTCTACCACTTCCGGTGCCTCACTCTGGATGTGCATATACTGGTCGAGTCGTTCCACAGAAATTATGTAGTTCGATAACATACACTGGTTGTTAATGGAGAAAACCAGGGACATATTTAGAGACAGACCATATGACAAAGCCATTCCAATGAATCCTGCAACAAGAATTAAAGGTCAAGTAAGAAAATGCAACAAGATGATAGCCATGAAGCATACGGCAGGTTAGCACTATCACGCACCGGAGCTGAAAGTTCCCTGAGGAAGTAGAACCATACAGAGCCCTGCAAAGGAAAGAACCGTTGCACTAATGGCTTCCAACCGTTGGATCAGCCACTCGTTCGCTGAGAAATAGTTGAAGTAAGGGCTGCCATTCGTGTCGATCAGTTGAAGATTCTTTGCAAAAAAACGATCTTCCTCGTTGAAAGCTCTTATGGTACTGACTCCTGCTACAGACTCAGCAATATGGTTAGCTACGAGAGACTTCGTGGTTCCATTGATCCGCATCAGCTCTTTGGCAGAGCAGTAGTAGTAGCCCTGCAGATACGAAAACTCATCTCAAAATAATTGTTTGAAAATCGACAAAGCCTATAAATAGAAACGGGAAAACATACCTGTAGCCGAATAGCCAGAATGATCATTGGTATGGAAACAAACAAAACTTGCCATGTTATAATGGCTAAAACAGCAAGGTTAGCATAACAGTTGGTAGTCGCTCCAACCGTGAATACCAAGTTGAAGGGGAGATCGAGATCAACGATACTCAAATCAGCCGAGACCTGTTTCAGTGGAATAGTTAGATTAAAAAGTATATCATTAGGTTTCCCCATAATATGTGAAAATTAGTTCCAAAATGTGTAAATTACTCGGCTCAGGATCCGTCCTAACGGTGTAGAGTCATAAAACGACATTGGTGCACGGAACAAAGATATCAGCAGCTGCGAGAACAATGCTCTTGACGACTGCACGCCCATAACAACGGTAGTTAGAGTTCTACCAAGCAGAAACAATGTCGATACGGCCCCGATGAGCAAGTACACGAGGATCAATCTCAAGCTGTCAACATTCGGATCATCAACATTCGCTGCCATCCAAGAATTCTGCATTATCTGACCAACAACAAATGTTACGTGACAGAGAGAAGCCACACTGAACGTCAAGAATCCCTTGTTCTGCTTTAGATACAGTATATACGGCTTGAATCCCGTATCTCCGACCTCCTTCTCTTCCTTCTTTATCAATTGATCAACCCCGGCTGCTGGCTCATTCTGCTCGGTGTAACTCTTACGGATCTCTCTTGAAGAAGCCTCACTCGTTCGAGTCTCAGTTGTCTCCATGAGCCCCTCAGAGCCAGCAGTCTCTTTGTGAGCATGAATAAGATCCTGAAATTCTTTGCTCGATTCCAGCAATTGAGAATATGGAGCCGCACACAAAATCTCACCATCCGACATCAACTGTCAAAGAAAGTTAATTTTCTCAGTAAAAGTCCAAAACTACTTAATATGATGAAACAGCGCAAACTCACCAGCACAGAATCAAAAGCTGGAAGAAAATCGACTTGATGAGTGACGAGTAAAACTGTCTTCCCGGAAAGGGCGCCTACGATGTATTCCTATCCAAATTCAAGTGATCATGTTACTCATTAGTTGGAAAAGTGACAAAAATATAAATATATACTCACATTGAACAGGTTTGTTGCTGTGTGCGCGTCCACGGCACTAAAGGGGTCGTCCAAGAGATATATATCAGCATTCTTGTAGAGTGCTCGAGCAAGTTGAATCCGCTGCTTTTGTCCACCACTGAGATTGATACCTCTCTCTCCTATTTCAGTGAAATCACCATAAGGCAGAAGCTCGAGATCCTTTACGAGCGAACATCTCTCCAGCGTATCATGATACCTCTTGCTGTCCATGGCTGACCCGAAAAGAATATTGTCTCGGATGCTCCCTGTCTGAATCCAAGCCGATTGCGACACATAGGCAATAGTTCCTTGTACCTGAACCTGAAAATTTGAAGTCAAATTTATGTAACGCCATTAGTTAAGCTTAAAGATTTCACAGCTATTCACTATAAAATGAATGAAGAGGAGGCCAACAACTCACCGTGCCTCGGGTTATTGGAACCTCTCGAAGAACTGCAGCGAGAAGGGTGGACTTGCCGGAGCCTACTTCTCCACAAATAGCAATCTTGTCGCCTTGTTTAGCTTCCAAATTGATGTTGCGCAGTGTTGGCTTCAATGGATCCTCGTCCCACGACAGATCAGCCGACTTGAAACAAACACTGGAAACTTTACCACCCACTGGCGGCTTCACCGGGACATTCGCAGTTTCCAGCTCAGGCGCCTCGAGAAACTTCACTATCCGAGCAAAAGCAACCTTAGCTTGAATGAACACAGCAAGAACATCGGGAATGCTTCTGATAGGATCCTGAACAAGGCGTAGTGTCGCCACGAAAGTGAAGACGTTGCTGGAAGACAACGGAACTCCAATGACGTAGCAAGCACCGAAGGTGGCTGCAGAGACTAACACAGGAGAGGACCAGAAAAGGAAGGAGTTGTACGCTTTACGCAGCTGAACAGCCGAGAGGCATTGATCTTCGACCAGCCTCAGCTTCTCCACGACATGCCTGAAATGAGTCTCCCACGCGTACAGCTTCAGCACCTTCATGTTGACGAGCGCCTCGCTCATGGCCTTCAGCCTCCCGTCCTGCGCCACCATGAGCCTCGTCTGGAACGTATGCTGCAGCTTCGCAAGAGGCATGTTGCAGAGAACGGTTAAAACTATGACCACCATGGATGCAAACGTTGCTAGCCCCACGGAGTCGAACAGGATGATGACCGCGAGGCAGAGCTGGAGAGACGTCGTCCATATCTGGTGGAACCAGAAGGGGAACTCTCCGATTCTGTAAGCATCCACGGTCACATAGCTCATGATCTCGCCACTCGAATGCATCAGCCGAGCAGCGTTGGACAGCTTCAGCTGCTTCTTGTAGACGGCTGCAGTGAGCAGCGACCTCAGCTTGAGACCCACGAGTCTTGATCGGAAGTACCACTGCCGTTGTGCTACGGATTCAGTGGTCTTCGTAAGGAAGAGCGCAGCAACCAGCACGTATTTCTCGTAGACGGAGCTAGCGTTTCCTTCTGCTACATTGATGAAGGCCTTGAGCAGCATGGGGCCGGCAGAGATGGCGAGCACCTTCAAGCACGCGAAGAACCCCGAGACGAGGATCTGTTTCCAGTGGCACAATAGGATGATCTTCAAGATTGAAGGAGAATGGGATGGATCGGATCCTTTCTTCTTGTTGTAAATCTCCGTAAACAGCAAGTAGCACGACTCTGCGCGGTCATCCTCGCGCAGCTTAGGCATATCTTCATCCTCGAGAGTTTTCTCCTTCCCTCGTCTCATCAATGGATTCAGCCACCAGAAGGTGAGATTGCTTAACAATCCGGCCTCTGCAAAGGGCGTCACGTCTCCATCAGACGACTTTTTGGCATCAACACCGAGCAACGGATCATGAATACCACCATTCTCGTCATCAATTTCTTGATATCTGTAACCTCTGTAAGCACATAAGATCAACAGACTCGAACCAAGAAACGACAACACGTCCAAAATGATCTTAACTGATATCTCGTCACGAACAACGACAGTGAAGACCGATAATCCACAAGTGATTCCTGCAAAAAGGAAGACGAGAACGGAGAGCAGCCTCAACGGGGCTCTTGAAAAACGGTGGCCCTTGAGACTAACAGTTAACCCGATGAGCAACCATACTAATCCGTGAAGCATGTACAACATCCACCAATGCAGTGGCGAAACAGAATCCGTTTCTCGCAACTTTTCTACCAAAATCCAGACTCCATAAACCAAATAGGCCAACCCCAAGAAACCATTGTAAATTGCTGAAACTAGCTGCAAACTTGAAATGTTGCGAAAAGATTGCGGAGATTTGAGCGATTTCTTGAAGAACATGGTGAAGAAGAACATGACCAAGAGCAACGCATCACAGCAGATTATCAAGACATGATTGATGCAAGAAGAAGGCTGTGTCACAAAGCTCAAATCTGCACCACAAGACGCCCCTGCTCCGTCTCCGCCCCCACAATCGGATTCCCCACAAAACACACTCCACAAACTCCCCATCTCTCCCCCTTCCTATTTCAACTGCATTTCACACATAATAACAAATTCACATCACATCAGCAAAGCGTACTTGAGAAGTTTAATTTTTCGTATATAAGACTTCTGTTGTTGACACCAAACATCTAAATAACCATGACTGCTTAGGCCAGAAAGCTGAAACAAACAGCTATCAGAGAAACCAATGATGGAGAGGAGTTAGAGAGGAAGAGACGTTGGGAACTTAAGTTGTTTCTTACAATATTAGACAAGACTTGAATAATTTTCAGATGAGAATCTCCCAAATCAGACACAGGATTCTCAGCAGTCGTGAGAAAGTTGGCATACTTGAGTGGTTGAGTTTTTTACAGTTGTATATTTACCGAGGAAATTAATGCTCACAACAAACACAAAAATAATAAAATGATGACCAAGACGATGCTTGTATATGAACAGTCTGAAGCGCAGACATGCATATATCATCAAAGTTTCCATATTTCAACTGCACCAGCTGTATGATATGCTTAAAAAAGGAAAGAGCAGCTGCTGACAAAGCAAACTCAAACAACCACGGAACATAAACAAATCGTAAATATGTTTTTAAGATATAATAATAATGCTGCCCGAGATCAAATGCACAATACTACACAATATGGATCAATTTTTTATTCATTTTCTTGAAAAAAATAGAACAGATGAATAGAGAGTGAGAGTGAGATAATGGGCGCAGTGACTAACCAGACAAACCCACCGGCTTCAGAATTAGAGCAGTAGTTACTCCTCCCGAGAAGGGAGGAATATATAAGAATGCAATCAATGTAAATATTGTTTTTAATTAAATTCAAGAGATTCAACAATTAAGTCTTGTAAATGGGTAAGAGATTCTGCTATGTAATTGTAAGGGGCAACGGGCTTCAGCGTACAAATCGTTCGCTGCGTAGGAAATCAAAAAATTCAATTAGGAAAGTAGTAAAATGAGTGGAGTATTCATGTGCGTGAGTGTGTGCAGTGCATATACTATATATATATATATATATATGTGTGGGACTGTGTGTGTGTGTGATTGATGATGATATATATGTATATGTAATATGCTGAAGACAAGCGTCATTGCTCACGTCTCTCGCGCTCAACAAGTGTTGCCCGGCTTCTGATACTACCGGCCCCTACTGTAAACAAAACAAGATGCATTCACAATTTTTATTTTTATTTTTATTAAATCATTAGAGAAATTTTAACACCAACACGACACCTTTGGCCTCTCAGTTATTAACCTCCTACCGGCTAGTCAGTCGGTTACCACTAGGCCAACACACACCCAAATTTAGAATTTTTAATACTATTAACACTAAGTTCTTTTTTTATAGAAAAAATACTCTAACACTAAATAATCAATTTATTTGGATTATTTCATTTTCAACTTGTGCCGACAAGGCCGTAATTATATCTTACGGGGCCGTAATCGAGATTTTGAAAATATGTCCCCTATAATGCAAGAAAAAAAAGTGAGTGGTGACAGGACCGTAACTATATCTTATGGGGTCCTAAGCGAGATTTTGAAAATATGCCCCCTATAATGCAAGAAAAAAAAGTGACATATTATATAATATTTTTTTCAAAATATACAAAGAATTATTACACAAAGAAAAGTGGCATACCATATAATAAATTTTCCAAAACATACAAAGAATTCTTACCTTTACAAAAAATGTAATGCGTCTTGCAATTTTAAAGGCAAAAGTACCTATCAAATCCGTGTTTTTAAAATTTCAAGTGGGGATAGGAAAAAGGAGAAGACAAGCCTATTTTTATGTTTTAGTTAATTTGATTTTGACTTTTATTTTACTTAATTTTACTATATTTTTTAATTTGTCTTACTAATAGAAAAACGTTTTTTTCCAATCCAATAATTTTTAACTCCTTTTGTCGTTCCCAATATTATTTTCTTTCTTTCATGACTCCGTCCCAATTATACTTCTCAATAGTACAATATATAGGAGTATATATTATTTATATAGGTAGAGAAATAATATATTACACACTTTATGTGACCATCTTATATAATTGGGCCTCCAAAAATTTGGAATCCTATGCCTAGTTACGGCTCCGGGCGTTAACCACTTTAAAACCATCTTCATGATTCAGCAAACTGTTTTGAGTCAAGGTATGTAATTTATTTATTTTGAGTGATAAGAGAATAGGGGCTATTGTAAAGGTTATAATTTATTTACTTTGAGTGACAAGAGAATAGGGGCTATTGTAAAGCTTATATGAGATGGCCGATCGCACAAGAATCTCAAAAAATAAGGGTTCCAATTAAATCATTTTGGGGTCATATATGTTAATTATAGTATGTATTTTATATTTTGATCGTAAATTTGTCATGGATCAGTTTTGACGTAGTTGATAGAGATAGTATCTTTTAAATTATGTGGTTATAGTTCAAGTCCCTCCCGTATCATATTTTATGTTTTTCCAGTTTGGCATATTAGGCGAAAAAAGTACTAGTATAATGTTAATAAAACATTTTTATTTCTAGAATTTTACATATTTTTTAAATAACCTTTTGAATTTAGCATAATTGTTTTTACCATATTATTATTTCCTCTAACTCTAACTGGAACAGGGAACTCTAACTTCACCCTCCTGTTCGGACCTCTCTTCATTCTCCCTTCCCTTAACTTTTTATCACTAAACCAAACTTCTTTATTCTATGAAATTGGCGGAGGGGAAATCCTATTTCGTGCTCATACTACTAATTAACTTCTTAAATAAACCTTGAAATTAAATAGAATTTGGAACTGAATGTTGGTTACCTTCACTGGATGATTTTTAATTAATTGCCACTGTGCTCTCTTCCTCCTCTGCTGCACTCTCCTCATTTCTCACCCTCACTTTAATTAATTTATATATGTATATAAAGAATGTGCATGCAGTGTCGACTCGCTTAATATATAGATTTGGGATGGCGTCATTGCTCACGTCTCATACTGTTTACCCAAAATCAATACCATTATTCTTTTGTTCTTAGTGTTCTTTTTATTATTATTATAGTGGGACCTTCAAATAAGAAATTTAATTTTCTTGTTGAAGGATATAAATAGATGAGTTTCCAAAATAATGTGACATATAAGAAATTAGAAACTAGTTTCTATTATTGGAGGTACCCTTATTGTCTATCTCGTTTTTTCATTAAATCAGAAAAATATGGTTTATCGAATAACATTAAGATACTCCCTCCGTCCCTCAAAAGTGTGCGAGTTTTGAAATGCACAGGTTTTAATAAAATGAGTGAGAAAGTGAATGTGAGTGGAGAAATGGTCCCACTTTTTGAAAAATTGTGTGTGTTAGTTGGAGATTGTTGACTTTTTGGTAAAGTATGTTTAAAAAAAAAGAGTTTGCACACTTTTAAGGGACGGATAGAAAAAGAAAAATTTGCACACTTTTCAGGGAGGAATGAAGTATTAATTATAAAATAGAAAATTGCATCCCCCGGCCTGTCTTTTCGGTTTAAGTTTCTTGTGTTTTAGTTTGATCTTGCAATATACTATTACAGTAGGTTATTTTTATTATTTTTTTTTAATTTTTAATTTTAATTCTTTTAAGTTAATAATTGATTATAACCGTCGATTATTTCCATACTATTAGGAAAGACGCGCAATTTACAAAGCGCGGCTCCACTGGAAAGACTATTCCCCTCCAATCAATAGGTTAATTGGTGTTCTATTTTTGGGTGCATAACTGTGTGTCAGTGTGGGTGGGTTGTAATTAAAAGAAGAAAAAATTTAATAATAATAAAGAACTAAGATAGATAAAATGAAGTCACTTATAATTTTATTAATTACGAATCAAATTAGTTTTCGACTCTTCGTACAGAAAGTATTAAACTTCGCCCCTTGTATTCATCCAAATGAAAACAAACATGCTCGTCAACACACAGGGTTGTTGATACTTCATAGGAGTATAAGAGTATTAACTAATAATATATAGTTGTGTGACTTACTGACTTGTGTCATTAATTTGTATTTAATTTATTAAATTAATGACTGCTTAGAAATAAAATTAAACCAATGACAGGAGCTAAGTAATTTGTTTATTAAATTATAATATATCTAAGTTCGCAGTATCTGACCCGATCTATTATTAGAGTTTGCCAAAAAATAATATTATTTCAATCAAATATTGCAGAGCCCATTTTTTCTGCATTGAAGACCTCCATGTTGGAGGTCTCTACAATTATTTATTTATTTATTTTAATTTTTGTTTTTAATTAATTTAAATTAAAACTATGCAATTAATTAAACTAAATAAATTGTATTGAATATTTGGAAAATTACAATACAATTTTTCGAAAAAAAACTACTCGTCGTCGGCGGGGGTGGTGCCAGGCTGTGGCGGACGCGGAAGCATGCCGAGCTTCATCCTGAGAAAGTTCAAGAACTCGAAGTGACCTTCCTTTTGCTCAGCCGTCATTCCAGACGTGTCCTTTGTGAAAACCTCGTAAGTTGTTGCCATCTTCAAAGTCTCAGAAATCTTAGTTATCTCGTTGCGCTTCTCGACGGTTGACGCGGAGGTGCACTCGGTTGCCATGCCCTTCTCTCTGCCTTTCGCCGATTGGGTACCTTGGGGTCGCGCCCTGTACTCGCCGGAGCCATAGGTCTCCTCCCAAGGCTGCTTGTCGGTGTCATCGTCGCCCGGAGCTGATGCTCTACTCGATTGGCTTCCCGAGTAAGATCCGTCGACGTTAGTTTTGCACCTTTTCACACGTCGTCGCTGCTTGTGGCTTGCACGAACCTAACCGTATTCCTCACAAGCCGCCATATAGATTCGTACTTGAAGGGAACATTCTTGAGTTTATGAAATAGCGACAAAGCTTTTGTCAGGACTTCTTGGTCTCCTCCGTCGCTCCCCAATTGGTTCTCCGATTGGACGTAGTATACATGGAAAATCTTAATATCGGGCTGCACGCGCTTCCAATGATTACATAACATCTCGCTGGTTCTCGTCAGTGTACCGGGATGCCTGATCTTATTGTAGCGATCGACGATGCGCTTCCACAGAGCCTCCTTCTTTTGATTGTTGGCGATAATGGGGTCGTGGCTTACGTCGACCCACACCCTCGCCAGCGTGTCGGTCTCCTCCATCAAGTATGAATTTTTGGGCACGCTCTCAGTGGATGAGGCTGTCGTTCATCCACCGCGTCCGTCGCGCCTACCGCCTCGTCGCCCCCCTTGGCCGGTTCGCATCGCCGGCGCGGTCTTCGGTGCCGTCTCTTGGGTCGCTGTCTCCGTATCATCCCCCTAGTTGATCGCCGGTTAGGAGCCGCCAGCTTCAAACGGGGCAAAGTGATGCATTGCCCGACTAAGAGGCACGTCGGATGCCCCTACTTGCAGCGGCGAAAGCGAGGGGAAAATTGGTATGGGAGTGTACGCCGCTTGATATCCGGCTTGAGGAGATTGGAATGGGAGAAAGTCGGATTGTGGCCTAATCGGTGTTGGTGTGTGGATCGGGGGTGGTGACAGGGTCGGAGGGATCCATTTTTGTTTTGAAAATTTGAAGAAGATTGGAGGAATGGTGTAGAAATTGTGGATAAAATTGGTGAAGAAGTGAAGAAGATTTGAGGATTGGTGTAGAAATGAAATGAAGAAAGGGGTATTTATAGTTGAAATTCTGTTTGAAAATTAAAAATAAAATAAAAAAGGGCAAATGACGTGGCCGAATGGGGGGAGGACGCGTGTCCAGTGCCCGCCTCCCCTGGGCGGTCGCACATGCACCCGCACCCTCCCCCACCTGGCGGGCTGCAGCGGCGTGGTCACGCGGTGCCCGCCTCGCCGAGGGCGCCGTTACGATCACCTTTAGTCGACTTAAAATTATAACAAGTGATTGATTGACATCCAATAATCTTTCTTACAAATAAAAGTGATACATACCAGGCAAGCTGATAAAAACATGATGGTTTTAGCATATCCTTAATTTCATGTTGTAATTCCTCTTTTCATTACCCTTTTTTTAAGGTTAATCTAAATTTGTCTTCTAAAAAAACATGCGCATCTTATGTCCAATTTAAGAAAAGGGTCTAATATCCCTTAATGTTGATGAATTATTTTTATTCTTTCCGAAAAATCTTACACTTGACGAAATAGTGTAAGGAAAAAGTAACCGGCCGATTACCTCATATTGTTGGCCAATAGGAGGTATCTGACTCGAGCTGATCGACGATATGAGGTAGCCGGTCCGTCGGCTGCCTCACATGGTTAGCTGAAAACCTCGAGCAAGCCGATGATATGGGGTAGGCGGCCATTAACTATCTCATTTTGCAGACCAACAATTTTTTTCTTACACTTTTATGACGTGCATCAACGAAATAATTAGTCACTTAATTTGAGCATATGATGAATATTTTTTTTTAGAAAAAAAGCCATTTAAATTTACCTTATAAAAGACGGAAAATATGAATATCACTAAAAAAATCATGGTAAATGAGAACTGTACTTTTGATACGCATCACATTTGTGTGAGCATGCAAATCACAAAAATGGCCAGATCACACTTAAAAGGTCGGTGTAATAAATTATTATTGTATAAGTATTAAAGAAATTCAAACTTGAAATCTTTGCAATTATGAATATCCATTCCACTATTAGATAATTCCAAATGAGGCATGTTACCCTATTTCTTTTTCTAAGAGTGAGGGTATGGGAGATTTATAGACACTATTTCTTTCTAATAATAACAAAAGGCAAATATAATGTGACTATATCACAACCATTGGTTTGGAATTTATTTAAATCCAATTGAAAAAAGACAAATAATTTGTGAGATTGTCTCATTCATTTGATTCCATGGCGTGAATATTTGAATGGGAAGGTAATAGCATTGAGGAAAACGTACTTTTCATGATCTATTTATTTTAAAACTTGGTAAAAGATAATAATGATTACATATTGACAAAAAAAATGATGCTTCATTGAGTTGCCTTCAGAGAAAATATGTTTTTTTCTTCTACAAACTCATACTTCATTCGGAACCCGTCTCTTTATTTCACCGACTTTGTATAATTTAATTGGATATAAGCTAAACAACTATGGGAGGTTCCTATATTGATGATACGGTATATACTCCCTCAGATTCTTTTTTATGTGTTGTATTTATATTTAATTTTATTTAATTTTTAATAAGTGTTCTAGTTCACAATTTGAGAATCAATGATTATATTTTTTTAATTTACTCATCTTTAACACGTTCAGTAATTGATAAATAATAACGGAAAAATGTTAAAAATTAAATATCTCAATTTCTTGGTATGTCTAATTGAATGCAGAGGAGCCAATATATTTAGATTTGAATGCAGTGGGGCCAATATTTTCAGAGATGACGACTACTAGGTCAAACTACTTTTCACATTCAAACTCAAAATTGAAAAGCTGCTGAAAGAAACGACGATTAATAACTCGTTAGTAATTTTATCGATGATAACTTGCGATACCCCTTAAATGGTGGCTATAACAATTTTTCAAGACTAATCGATAGTACCTCGTATAACATTTTGTTTTAAGACAAGCTTCAATAATTAAAAAAAAAAAATCACATGACAAAGTATAGCCTGAAGATCCATTGTTATTAAACAAATCCAGCAAGAAAACCCCCCTCATGGTGTATATAGCACGTGCCGACAAAAAAAAATGTTGATTTATCAAATTCAATTTGAATCATGAAAATTGTCCGAAATCTTATTGGATTATACAAGCTCATTTTACTTCATCGACCAAAATGATAAATTTGACCAGAACTTTTAGCGAATTGACAAAAGTATGACTTATCTTAATTAGAATCGGTAAATAAAATATAAAGATTGTTTTATTTTGTGTTGGAGTATTTTCTGGTGTTAAAATAAAAGGGGATTTTGTCCCACATCGGATTTGTATCAAAATAGGAGGAGTCTCTTAGGTTATATAAGAGGCTCTGAGGTCTTTGATACAATTGCACCAATCACTGCTCTATAGTTTTGTGATTAACTCTAAATAGAAATTCCTTACTTTTAGTTTAGAGGGGTGAGAGGTTTTCAAGGCTTGTAATAGTGTAGGGATTGGGGGGCCGAGAGGGAGAGGAATACTGTATGATTGTAGAAATTTATCATATAGTGAATTTTTCCCTGTGGACCGTGGTTTTTCTCCGAATTTGGAGTTTTTCACGTTAAATTCTTGTGTTGGTGATTGTATCTGTTTTCTTCATCTTATTTCTTGTTCTTTTTGTTTCTCTCGGGTTTGAATGGGGAATTGATTTCCCAACATTTTGTTATTAGATCTTTTGATTAGAAAACAACAATAAATTCAAAGCTCAAAACTGGTCATTCCAATTTTTTGTTTTGAGTATCAGAAAAAAATGCCATTATGCCCAAGGCGAACTTCTTTACGTATGTAATGTAGTTTGAGGAAACTAATAGTACTAAATTAGGCCTTTCAAACCCCTAGCTAGTGCAATTAGTGACTCATTGGTGATGTTGATAGATAACAGTGATAGATTAAACGTACATTCTTGACGCTATTCGTTAGTGAGAGTCCTACAGAATATAACCTCTCTCTTTTGAGTTCTTTTCTCTTTGCCTCGTGTCGACGCTTCATCCAACCAACAAATTTTAAAGAGATAATTGTTATTAAAATCCTAAATTTTGGACTTTGTTATAAATTAAATGTAATTTTTTTTAAAAGCAATAATTCAATAATGTTTGTCTTTCAATTTATTATCAATTCGCGCCTCTTAATTTCCCTTACAAAGAAAGAGTGGAGATTTGGTCAAAAGGGGAATGGTTATTGACGAATGTGATAAGATGTGTCTTGTGCTCCTCTTTCTTGGAAGATATTGATCACTTTTTGTGCTCTTGTAACTTCTCCTATGAAATTTGGAGAAAATATTTCAGATGGTTGGAATTTTAATTTGTGGATTGTAACTCATTGAGGGGTTATTTTCAACACTCTATTGACATTCATTGAGGGAAGAGTTCCAAGAAGGTTTTGAATATTATTTGGTAACATACTTGTTGGAGTATCTGGAAAGCTAGAAATGATGCTATCTTCAAAGGTATAAATTCAGAGGTCGACAAAGTTGTGGAAGAAATTAAAATTAGATCTTGGAAGTGGATTCAGACTTCTTTTTCTTCTTTTACTTTCGCTATTCATGATTTGTGTTCTTTTCCTTTTGAATGTATTACATATAATCTTCATCGAGATTGTTGTGATTCGGTTAGACTTATAAGGGATTTTAGTACTTCTTTGTACTGTACTATCTTTTAATGAATTTTTCCAATTTTTCCAAAAAAAAAAATACAGTGGAGATTTAGTTAGATATCCTTTAATTTTACGTAAAAAAATTAAATTTGTTTGAGGGCTTTAATTGAGCTCATTATTTGGGCTGTATCTATTTCGTTGCTAGACATCCGATAGTTGAGTAATTGAGTCGGGAGTTGAGGTAACAAAACTAGAGCTTCCCGATGGCCATAGTTACAATTTTAGACCTTCGACGAAGAATTGACAACACAAGATGACTCATCAAACAATGATATCAAAGGTCCAAAAACATTTAAATTTTCGACGTTGGACGAATACATAAACCTAAAATCCAGAGTCGGGGAAAATTAAAAGGAATAAATTTACTACAAATCAAGAGGTTCGAGCGTTAAAACGTCTAAAGTTGCGTCTTATTTGAAACACAATCAAAAGAAAAATTTAAAAAGCCCTCTACTAATTAAGATGAAACAGATTCCTCTACAAAAAAGATGAATTGAACACGCGAGTTTTGTTAAATTCAGAAGCCGAGCCGGTGGAATATTTCGTAAAACGGTAATCACTTACAAACCATCGAAATCTATAATTTATGTTTTTTGGTTCTTTCTTTTTAAAATGATACTGAATATGGAATTTCTTCCTTTTATATAGGAGAGGTCCATCGTTATATATATATATAGGGGTGGGTTAAAATAAAACCCTCCTTGGAATAAGAATTACGAATCAATTGCAAAATCACAGTGTACATATTTGCAAATATCATTATACACATTTGCAAATAACATATACTACTACATTCTCGTTGCAAA
>JAYJMF010388425.1:0-25157 GCA_036873715.1 Salvia sclarea | reverse complement strand
TTTCTGTGGTTCGAGTTTGTTGTCAGGATGTACACAGCGAACCTCAGGTCTTGGGAGGCTTATGAACGGACCTACTGTGACTGCGCCCCCAAATAGTCCTAGTTGATGTCTTGTTGAACTCTTCCGCTGTCTATTACTTAAAAACTTATGTTGTCAACTAAACTTTTGGATTATCTATCCTAAAACTCTTTTATCAGCTTTATTTTCTTGAGAAAATATTTGGTCTTTTGTTTTGTTCGTTTTATGAATTAAATAATCCGTTCATAGGCAGGCGGTCCGTCAATTCCGCATAGGGTGGGGTTGGCGGGCTGCTACATTTAAGGTGAGTAGCTTCAGTTATGCTTGCAATTTTCCTAAATGGACCCTGATTCCCAATTTTGTGCGGTTATTCACTAAGTTATGGTAACAACATAAATGATGTTTATTGAGCAAATTAATTAATAATATAATTAATATTTAAAAAATAATTTCAAAAAAAGGAGATGTCAAAAAATAAAAGACAAACTTACCATATACGGAATCTCGGTTCTGTTATTATATATTATAAGATAAGATGAGAGATAAAGTGAATGTGAGTGTGGAGAAAGAGTCTCACTTTTGGAAAAAGTGTGTATATTAGTTGGAGATTGTTGACTTTTTTTGGTAAAGTGGGTTTCCAAAAATAGAGTCTGCACACTTTTGAGGGACGAACGAAAAAGGAAAAATTCGCACATTTTTCAAGGATGGAGGGAGTACTATTTTTCAACTCTTCTAAATTTCAGTACCCAAGAGAAATAGGCCAACTTCTTTGGACGAGGAAATATTTCATAAATAATGTACTTCCTCAGTCTCACAAGAGTGTGCTCAATTTTTTATTTGATCTATCACACAAGAGTGTGTTCATTCCTTTTTTTTTAAAACCACTTATACTTTTATCTCAACTTTCTAACTTATTTATCCAAAACCTATAATGATCCACAACTTTAACTTACAACAATAAACAACTTGATTAATTACATATCCCTACAACAAAAGTGAAATTTTTGTATGCGTATGTTGTCTAATGGTATGGAGCTAAACAAAAGGAATCGAATTCAAGTCCTTCGTAACGTGATTTTTAAAAATTTATGTATCAAATTTATCAAAAGAAAGTGAGATTCCATCTCAATTCAATTCAATTCCACTTTTTTATTAAAATTCGTGTCCATAAATCAACCAGACTTTTATGTAAATATTAACCCATAATAAAAAAAAAAAAGCAAAAGAATTTAAATTGTAGTATATATAAGGGCGGTCTCCTGTGAGCCCCCTAGTATTAGTTAATTATAAAATTAATTTATTATTTGTATTCATAAATATGTTACTTTTAATATTTAAGAATAACTAATTCTATTCAAAATAATTGTTATTTCTATTCACTATAATTATTATTTTTAGAAAAAACTGCAAACTAAATCACGAATTATATCATAAACACAGCTTTTGGATCTTAACAATTAAATACATGAACTTCTACTTTTTTGCAACTGGGGCACACAGCATTCGTCAGGCGATGAAAAAATAATTCAACATCGATTTTATACTATAGAGACTTAAAAAATGTCACGTCAAACGATGTCCTTTCTCACGTTAAAAAATAGATGACGAGAATTTTAAAAAATGGCAAAACGTTTCTTAAATAACAAAATAGGGTCTTGCAATTTCTTGTAATTAAGCAACGTTTTGCCATTTCTAAAAATTTCCATCGTATGTTTTTTAGAGTGAGAACAATGTCGTTTGATATGATATTTTTTAAGTTCACTTAGACAAGATCGATGTTGAGTCATTTTTTCATCCACTAGAAAAATAACACGAGTCCCAATTGCACAAAAAAAAAAAAAAATGAAAGTTCACGTATTCAATTGCCAAAATTAAAAAATCATAATATAATTGCATTTTGGGGTATAGTTCACAAGAACTATACCGCTTAAATTTAGTTTGCAATTTTCCCTTAATTTCTACAAGAACTATAACTTAGATTACATAAACCGAACAATGGTTCTATTATACAACGATAATCAATTATATTTATTTTCAAAATTTGAATGGTGACATATACTCCCTACATCCATCCTTTTTCATCCCGTCTACAAAAATGTACACATTCATTTCTTACATTTTTTCGCCCACCACATATTGTTACAACAATATCCTTACCATCAAAATTTATTTTCTAATCAATGTACATGATAGAGGTGGACTTCTAAATCCCAAACGTTTTTATATACATCACTTTATCCAAATCTCATTCCTATTTCAATCTCCATCACCCTAGAATATTGGATGATATACATATACCTCAGATTGGGGGTATGGGAGTTTTTTGTATACAAATAATATCCCTAAAGTAGGTCCATTTCTTCAATCACAGTACAGACAATAATATAGTAAGACTCTTCACTAGCATACAAGCATGAAACAACACTAAATTTCTTAAAACATGTGCTTGAAGCTTGGTGCATTTTTTAATGGGACGGGGGTAGTATTCCCTCCGTCCCACGTGAGTTGGCTCTTTTCTTTTGGGCACAAGATTTTAGGAGAGTAGTAAAATAGTGTAAAGTAGTATAAAGTGATGATAGAAATATGGAGTATTAAGTTGTGTGAGTAATAAAGTATCCAGAAAAGGAAACGTGCCAATTATCGTTAACACCTCAATTGGAATACGAGCCAACTCTCATGAGACAGAGGGAGTATATAAGATTATGCTAGCTAATTACCATTTCTTACTACTAAAACAACAGAGCAGAACACAATGTAACTGCTGATCTCATTTAATTTGTGATTTATTATATTGTAATGTACACTATGATAATACTTCCTAAGTGTATGAACGGATGTTTGCATCATCCAAAGTAGTAGGCAAACCTTTAATTACATCCCTCAGAGCATAAAAATGACTATCACATTTGTGGTCTGATATTAGGTTGCTCGAAAGCAATATCCTTTGAAAATGCTCACCCGGCTGTCTTCTCAACAATGTGAAATATTCAATACGTCTGTCGTCGATCTCAGCTTCCACTTTCCTCTTCAAGTAATAAACTGTACCTGGAACAAACAATTCCTCAGCTACTTTGGTTGCAGGTTTCCCGATGTTTTGTTGATGGGGGCTTTTGCTGAGAGAACTCGGAGTTTGTGTAACCATCGGAATTTCTTCCTTCCTGGGAATCTCTGTGAAAGCATAACACTTGTTAGTAAACCACAAACTCAGCAATACAAAATGCAAATTGCTATCTACCAATACAACCAAATGATGGTGATGGAACCACATGGTCCACATCCATGCTGTTGGTATTTGGTGTAGCGATAACAATAAGGATGGGTGCCTTTTTCATCTCAACTTATTTACGCCAAAAATTACATGCAAGAAATTGAAGCAAAAAATGCAATTTTCATAACCAAGTCGATTCCCATGAGTAAGATGCGATCACTGATAAAGTGACAGCTAGCAAATTCCACATAGGATTCCGAGTGAGAAGGTTTTACGACAATAATAATTGGAAAACTGATCCCTAAAAAGATGTGAAGATATATACCAGGATAGTTTGTCTGCCCTCTAAACTTGGCATATTCAGCAAGTTTTCGAGCAACATCTTGTACCGAAGCTACAACTTGCTTTGCATTAGTCACCACATCAATAACACCTCTCCAATCTTCTCTACTAAAAACACTTACCCTGCCAAAAAGCAAAAAGGATATCTCAGTATGAAGGACAAGAAAAGATGTAAAAGCCATTGTGTGAAACAAATTCTTTGTTGTACTGTTAGAATTTTTCTTCAAGATACAGCCCCACCTGAGAATATATACATGGTATGTTGCAGGATTCACATACACATATTCATGATTATCCTCATCTCTGGGAATTAAATCAGTGGCCAATAAGAAAGCTGGGGGTTTACTTACCAATCTGTTTCGACAATTTCATTCCTCAATCTTCTTAAAGAAGCAACATTTAGTCTTGGGATTATATCATCCTGCATAATAGAAGAAAATAAATTGTGGAAAATGATACTATTAAATCAATAAGCTTAATGAGAGAATTTACAAAACCTGCATCACCACCGTTGTAACATAGTCAGAGCAACTTTCAGCAAGTTCTTTGGAGACACAAGGAGAGGTGCCATATGTAACTGCAGAAACTATATCGGGGCTGAACCCAAGCTCCTTAAAGGACTTCTTACGAAGCATTATCGCAAGCAAAGAAGCAGTAGCACCTCCGAGGGAATGACCAACAAGCCTCAATCTAAAACCCTGTTCGTCAATTAGTCTCACAACAATGGCTTGAAATTATTGAAAGAACAACAGCAAAAAACGAGACAAAAAGAACATCATCACCATCACCTTATGCTTCTCCAGGCACTTTCTAATGGTATCAATCTCGTGGTATAGAAACCAACGAGCAGCCTCAGCGGTGCCAAAGTGGGTTGAATAGCCTTCAAACGTGATCTCCTCATGGCCAGTGGTTATAATGTCGGTTACAAGGTCATACACGGTGTGCGTTCCACGAATACCAAAAATGACAAGTTTCTTCCGCATGTCAATTCCAATATAATATCCAGGTCTCAACACGCTAGAATTCTTAACGAACTTCACAACATTTTTTTCTCGGAGCATACTATTCCTTGCTAGAGCAGCAGCACTGTCTTTATAAGCACCCTTTGCTAGTTCCATGTTGTATATTAGATCCTGAACCTAGATTACCAAAATCATCGACAGATAACTCCATTCAATATTATAAAAAGAAAATCTTGATTAATTAAAGTATAGAATATCTACTCCTAAATTACAAATCCTCCAATTTAAAATGAAAGAGTTTAGATAGTCACAATGGATTCTGAAGTGATAATTTCACCCTTCACATCCTCTACTGCATTTGTGGATGCTTGCTGAAGATAGATGAGATACAAGCCAGCAGTAATATCACTCAGACTCCATTCTTGAAGTCCAAGCTTACTCCGCTGTAAACTAGTAAATATCTCTGAAAGAGTTCTATCAGTGGGCGGCCGTTTGTTTTCAGTTCCGTTTCCTGCAGAACAAAAACAAGTTCCTCATCTTTTCCATCTTACAAAGAGATCAACAATTAAAAAGGCCCTTTTGCATTGTCATTACACTTCAAATTAAAATCAACCATAAAGATTAAAACATCCTACAATTAATTTAGGAAGGTCCAAGCTGTGGCCTTTGTCCAACCACAAAATAAATTCATCATCTTAGTCTGCTGCTGCTAGCAGTCACTCGATTATCAATCACTAATCCAAATTCTGAGTTACACATTCGACTCACTCTTCATACTCAATTTGATGCTCTCAAACCACTTAAAGATCACAACCAACAGAGCCAATAATATCCAATAACAGTACACATATCTTTTTCACAGAACGAGCCACTCAAATTTATACAACAAGAACCACTAAGTGGTCACAATGAAGCAACCTCACTAGAATCCAATTACACTATACATTCAATTTTCTAAACAACGAAATAGCATAATGCAAGCTAAAACAGCAACCGCTTAAACACTAAGTTGAATGTCACTTCAACAAAATCTCACTTTGCGCCATCAATTACACAAAATCTTCCAAAAGTCGGTTGACGGAGGAAAATAATAAAGAGAAAACAAACCTGTAGGAACCGCCCACTTATACAACTGCAAAGCGGGCTCGAGAGCTTTACGCCACGCAATTTCCGGACTCCATTTGGTTTTGTAACCGCTCAATTCGTCGTCCGATGAGCTGCTATTACTCGCCGCCGGATTATTTTCCAAATCATCGCCATCCGCTTTCGACCACTGGAAACGGTTCCAAATGTAAGCGGATTTCTTGTACAGATCGTCTCTCTTCAAGGATCGTATCCTCCTACTAAATTCTGAAACAGAAACCATTAAGATACACTTCAATTTTGAATAATCCTGTATTTAGGAAATCTGAGAGAAAGAGGACCTACCCATGCTGGTCAAGAATTGTTTGAGGGGTGCTTTGGACATTCTGTCGGTCGTGAATTGGATAAAAGTTGTGTTTTTGGAGGAAAATGGCTATGGAGTGGAGGGCGGTGAAGGATAAGAGCGTACACCTAGAGGCGGTTTGTGCGCAAGTTAGTCGTACGCTTCGACCGCTCACAGTCCGGTAGTTTCGCTGTGACTGGAATTACGTTGAAACTGCAGGGGTGTTATGGTCTTTTTCACTGTTACACATCGGACAACCTATTTCGGGCCTGTTGGTTGTTTGCGGCTACGATAGTTGGGCTCGGCCTACAATCTCCCTCTTGTCTATTTTCCATTTACGTATATGAAAAAATTTATTATTTTGAATAGGCTAAATTAAAAGTATTAGCTATTAATTTAAATATTGTAAATACTAAATAATGAATCATATATATGACGTGGCTAGTGTTACTAAATCTATATTATATAATACCACAGTTTCTAACGGTGAATATTTTCCCGGCAATTCTGACAGTTTTTTTCTCCAAAAATTTAGCTTTAATTCAAATGAACGTGTGTTGTTTTTCAACCGTGGATATTACACCTATTATATGTAGTGATCTTTTTCTCAATTTCTCCAATTCTCTAATAACAAATTTCAGCAGCAACACCTCAAATACCTCAATATCTTCACCATCGAAAACAAAACACTAAATTTATTTAGAGATTTTATCTAGCAGTTGAAAGGATTTGCAGAATTAGACAACTGAAAATAAGAGGAGAAGTTGTGCAAAAGTTTGAAGGTTATACGAAGACTAAGAAAATCGTGTTTCAATAATAGATTTTGAATTTTCTTTTCTGAAAAAATGATGTGCCATTAACTAAATCTCACACAAATACCTTTTTATTGAATCTTCCATCTGCTTATTTTTCTCTTTCCTCTTCTTGAGAGAGAGATGAACACAAATTATAATTTGACAAAAGAAGAAAAGAAGAATAAACAGCACTAAGCATTTCGAAGAAGAAGCGGAAACAGGTGGAGCAGTGAGCTTCCGATTTGGAGAACGCAAGCAGCCGCTCTAGGGATTCTTAATACAATATTCTTATATTGTTATTTGGGCTAACAATAAGTAGTTTGGGCCTTGGGTTTTGAAATCAAATGAATTTTTATGTTATCGTTAGTTTTGTTATATTAATCGTTGAAAGATGATATATTTGTTGTGATAGATTTCAATATTAAGTATTGCATATTCTAAATAAATTTTAAAAATATATTTATCAATAGTATACGTTATTTTAATATTTTTACTTTTACTTTTAATTCCAAATGTACATGTACAATATACATTATTTTTCTCAAATGTTAATAACATTTGACTTCGTTTTAAAATTTATATTTATTAATAGTATACGTTATTTTAATATCTTCACTTTTACTTAAAATTTCAAATGTACATGTACAATATATATTTTTTTTCAAATATTAATAACATTTGACTTCGTTTTTAACTTAATATATTGTCAGTAAAATTTATCTTAGTATTCTCTGTAAAATATTTGAATTATTTGATAATTATAGCTACCAACTTATCAGGATGAAGCAAAAAATTTATAAATAAACGGACGAAATTATATTTTTGCATTTAGAAACAAGTTTCGACGGACAAACCTATCTTTACATATAAAAGTTTGAAGAATACAACTATAATATAAAAATAATAGCATTACAAAGAATTTCCCAGATCTAGATGCTTCGATGCAAAATATATCATAGTTATAATTTTTAATGTTATGCCCCCGCGCGATGCGCAGGCGTACGTATTAGTAATTAATAAGAATATGGTGCAAATATATATGCTTATAAATTTTTGTAATCAAGATTTTTTCGTTCAAATAACTTATTTTCATTTGGGACATGGCCAGCGAATTGATGATAGTGATACCATCTAAAAGCCTGTAACTAGAACATTCTGATCATACACACATTGTGCGAAACTGCCACTTAAGAGTCTATATTAATTATTTCCACACAATTAATTAGCATGCATGATTGATAAATGTTAACGACACTTGTTAGTCAAGAGTCTATTTTAACTATTATGAATATTTCGGGGAGCTACTTAACACTGAAATAAGTTTTAGGTATTTAAATGGTTCATGAAACTATAGTTTAATCCTAATGATATAATCCAATATCAAGTTAATGAGAGTATCAAAGATGACTCCAAAACAAAACTTGGATACAAATTTAAGAAATTGAAATTATAAATTCCACTTTCTACTCCAAAGTCCCATGCACGATGTCCTCGCGTAATAATGTGCAGTAGTGAGTCAGTGACACTTCCATCAAATCTTATTAACTAGTAGGCATATTACTAAGAACAACAAGCAAAAACATACGCTGTGAAACGAATCACCAAAATATTTGCACAAACAAGAAGTGAATAATCTCTATGCTTTCACGCCAAAATAAAAATCTCTACCATAAAAAAACTAGCACCAACCATTAGGCCATCTATTCTTGGGGTCCCATTTGGAGCTCGAATTCCCGAGCATTGCGCTTGCCCTATGCTTGCGCGGGCGCCACCTCCAGAGGCGGCGTCTGGGGGCGGCAACAAACTGGTACTTCTCCCCATCGGCTTTGAAGAAGGCAAAGATCTCATCTCTAATAGTCTGACTCGGTTGAGATTTGAAGATCTCTTGCTCAATGGTGGCGTTGAGCCTCAAGTAGCGCTGCTCGAGGGCCTCCTTTGGGATGTTTCGGGCCAGCAGGGGCGAGGCGCCCCCCCAATTGTTGCCCGCAGGGTGCTGAGGGGTTCTGAAGTCCAACATCTCCCTCGGCCTCATTTCAGAAAATCTTACGTGTATATTCAGTGTCATATGCTATTATAGCTGCCTTTATATAGTTTACTGGAGGTCATGCTAATTTAGTGTAGATTTGTGTAAGAATTTTTTTAAGATGAGTTTGAGACAGAGAGGCGGCGATGGCTTCAAGAAATGGTACAACGATGTCATGTTGATAAGAACTAAAAACATTGCAACTAAGAAATTCTCCTAGTTGTATTTTAATACCATTGTATGATTGGATATTTGGATCGTCATAGGGGTGAGTTTGAATATTCTCCTTTATACTTTTATTTTGCAAAATATTCGAACAAACACATTTGCCAATTGCCACCAGCAAAGTAGTTGAAAGTTAAAGGTTAAAAGGAAAATGAAATGGACGCCTCAGGTAGCTCAACTAACAAAAAGTGCATTTGAGACTTTTTCTTTCAGTTTAGTAGACTAATTGGGTTTAAGGTGAGATGAGATATAAATAAGAGGCTCGATTGGATTTTTGTTCGCCCAAATCAACTCTTCCAATTGCTACGACATCTTGTTTGTCCGACCAGATTCAGAGCTTTGCTGACAAAATCTTAAGATGTCTCGCTGTCCTCTTCTCCACCCTCTCTGAAGAATCCATGGCGGAAGTTGTAGATTGCACGACCTCGCGCGCCGCCTGGGTCGCTCTCGAGGCAGCCTACTCGCACTCCTCTGCTTCTCGTATTAATCAGCTTCGAGAAGAGCTTCTTTCTCTCCGTCGTGGATCCCTTTCGGTCAAAGATTATGGGGCCCGATTCAAGACTCTCTGTGATCAACTCTCGGCAGTTGGAAAACCGGTTGAGGAATCGGACAAAAGCCACTGGTTTCTCCGTGGCCTTGGGGCTGTGTTTGCCAACTTCGCCGATGCTCGCATGTCGATGCAGCCGATTCCATCCTTTTCGACTCTTCTCCACCAGGCTATTCAGTTCGATCTCATGAAAAATTCCATGGACTCCTCCGAATCTTCATCCACGGTGGCGTTCATGGCGTCCTCTCCTCGTTCTCAGCCCGACAGCTTCTCCACAGCTCCCTCTCAGCCTCCAATCAATTCCGGTGGGACTGGCGGCCGCGGTCATGGTGGTCGTGGGGGTCGTGGTGGCCGTGGAAATGGTCAATATCGCAAGCCTCGTTGCCAGATCTGCCGTGGCGAACACTACGCGAATAAGTGTCCCATGTATCTCGCGCGTGCCCCGTCTATTCCGGCTAATTTGGCCGAAGCCTTCACCTCTTCATGCAACGTTTCAGGCTCCTCTTCGGATTGGTATGTCGATTCTGGAGCATCTGCCCATATGACCTCAGATCCGTCGTCTCTTGACAACCTCCAACACTATTCTGGTCATGGTAGCGTTGTAGTAGGTAACGGAAACTCTCTATCTATTTCTCATACTGGAAATACTTTGATTAATGATGATGTTCGTCTCCTTGATGTGCTCGTCGTCCCTCATATCACGAAAAATCTGTTGTCCATTAGCAAACTCACTCAAGATCTACCTGTTGACGTGCTTTTCTCTGATCGTACGTTTGTTATTCAGAACCGAGCAACAAAGAAAGCTATCGCACAGGGACATCTTGATCGTGGTTTGTACGTGCTGAGCAGAGGCACTCCAGCATTACTTTCTGACGTTCAATCACGCAAATCAAGGGCAAGTTATGAGTTATGGCATCTTCGCCTGGGTCATGTTCCGTTTTCTACTATTTCGCTACTCAATAAATTAGGTCATTTGTCCGTTACGTCTTTGTTACCAATTCCGAAATTATGTTCTCCTTGTCAGCTCGCTAAGAGCAAACGTCTCTCTTATCCTTTGAATGATAAACGTGCCTCTTCTGTTTTGGATCTCGTTCATTGTGATTTATGGGGCCCAGCTCCTGTTACTAGTACTGATGGCTTCCGTTATTATGCTGTTTTTATTGATGATTTTTCTCGCTTTACGTGGCTCTATCCTTTACGTGCAAAATCGGATTTTTCTGATGTACTCTTTAAGTTTCATGCCTTCGTCTGCAATCAATTTTCGACAACCATCAAGCACTTTCAGAGTGATGGGGGCTCTGAGTTTATAAATGCTCGTGTTCGGTCTTTCTTCGACACACATGGCATTCATCACCGTATATCTTGTCCGTATACTCCTCAACAGAACGGCCGCGCTGAACGCAAGCATCGACATATCACAGAGACGGGATTATCACTGCTTTTTCATGCCAATGCTCCGTCAACTCTATGGTTCGATGCTTTTGCCACTGCTGCATATATAATCAACCGTTTGCCTTCATCTGTCTTGCAGCAAAAATCGCCATTTGAGATGTTATTCGGATGCTCTCCACACTATCTGAGTTTCAAGCCTTTCGGGTGTCGCGTTTTTCCATATCTCCGTGATTACTCTCCTCACAAGCTCGCTCCACGTAGTACCCCCTGCATTTTCTTGGGTTATAGCTCCTTCCACAAGGGTTTTCGGTGTCTCGATCCTGTGACTTCTCGAATCTACATAACACGCAATGCTCAGTTTGATGAACACTACTTTCCGTTTGCATCTTCGGGATCTGCTACTGCCTGCGACAAGTTAGATGTTACATCCTTTTTTGAGAATTCACGAGGAGCTCTCCCTTCTCAGGGTCGCCTCCGTCGCCCTCGCCTTCACCATGTTCACCTTGCCTCTCTGATCCCGAGCCATCAACCTCGTTCATACCGATCACCACTGTTGTCCCACCGTTACCACCGCCATCTCCAACATCAAATTCATCTCCGTCACCTCCTCCGCCTGTGGAGCCTCTTCCAACGCACTCCATGGTTACTCGCTCCAAAGCCGGTATTTTTAAGCCGAAATATCCTGTCAACCTCACCGTCACTCCGCTTCTGTCGGCCTTGGTTGCTTCCACCGCCTCTACCGAACCGCGAGGATTTAAGTCGGCTGCAAAATACCCGCATTGGATTTCAGCAATGGAAGAAGAGATGAATGCTATTCGCACAAATCAGACCTGGGATCTCGTGCCTCCGCCGTCTGATACTAATATTGTCGGTTCTAAGTGGGTCTTTCGCACTAAATACAAAGCTGATGGCTCGATCGAACGATATAAGGCCCGTCTCGTGGCGCAGGGGTTTACTCAAATCCCCGGAGCTGATTTTCACCACACTTTCAGTCCCGTTGTCAAGGCGTCGACGGTTCGTGTCATTCTAGCTCTCTCAGCTCACTTTCGCTGGCCGTTGCATCAGCTCGATATCAAAAACGCCTTCTTGAACGGCGTCTTATCAAAACCAGTTTATATGGCTCAGCCTCCGGGCTTCGTCGACCCACAGCACCCGAATCACGTTTGTCGCCTCAAGAGAGCGCTATATGGCCTTCGCCAAGCGCCCCTAGCATGGTTTCAACGGTTCAGCACTTTCTTATTCAGTGTTGGTTTTCGACAAAGCCGTTGTGATACATCGCTCTTCTTTCTTCACCGAGGCAAGTCCGTTGTTTTCCTTCTTCTCTATGTTGACGACATTGTCTTGACAGGAAATGACGCACCCTTGCTTCTTAATTTCATCTCTCGTGCAAGCCGTGAATTTGCATTGAAGGACTTGGGCTCTCTCACATACTTTCTCGGCCTTGAAATCTCACATCAGTCTAATGGTCTGTTTATTGGACAAGCCAAGTATGCACATGATATTCTATCTCGTGCGAAACTTCTTGATGCAAAACCAGTCTCTACGCCTTTGGTTGCTGGCGTTACTCTTCAGCAACAAGGTTCTTCCTTTGCGGACCCCACCTTGTATCGATCGTTAGTTGGAGCTCTTCAATACCTTACAATTACACGGCCTGATCTCTCTTACGCCGTGAATCATGTTAGTCAGTTTTTGCAATCGCCGACTGACGATCATTTCGAAGCCGTAAAACGCATCCTCCGCTACGTCAAAGGTACTATGCATATGGGACTTTCCTTTACCCATCAGCCCAACTTATCGATACTCGGCTACTCGGATGCGGATTGGGCTCGATGTCCTGATACTCGAAGATCTACATATGGCTATTCCATTTTCCTTGGAGGAAATCTAGTCTCTTGGAGTGCGAAGAAGCAACCGACAGTTGCACGATCAAGCTGCGAGTCTGAATATCGTGCTCTTGCGAACACAGCTGCCGAAGTGATGTGGCTCACGAATTTACTGCAAGAAATTCGTGTTCCCATAGCCACTCGACCGCTTCTTTTGTGTGATAATAACAGTGCCGTCTTTCTCAGCCAAAATCCCGTCTCACACAAACGCGCTAAGCACATTGATATTGATTGTCACTTTATTCGTGACCTCGTCTCGGCTGGAAAAATCTCAACGAAACACGTTCCCTCTCATCTTCAGTTGGCAGACATCTTTACCAAGAGTTTGCCTCGTTCAGCTTTTGAATTTCTTCGATCCAAGCTCCGCGTTTGTTTGCACCCAACGCAATGCTTGAAGGGGGGTGTTAAGGAAAATTCATAATTATTATTTGTTTATTTTCCTGTACTTATCCTTTTCCTTCCTTGTATATCTGTTTGTTAGGATTCTTTTTTATATTTGATCTGATCCCCTTAAATGCGGATCTACCTCTGTAATCTTCCCTATATATTTGTGGTGTAATACACGTTTGACTCAAGGGAGTCAAGATTATTCTCATAATCACATTCTTTCAGTCTTGTGAAGCAAAGAATATTTTTAAAATCCCGTCTGATACTGTTCGCATTGGATCAACTCAATCAGACCCCCTCAGTGGGTTTGACATCTTGCTACAACCAAGGGATTTGACGCGGGCCCAAACATGCCTGCTAGATTGTTTGTCTAGCTACCACACAATAGATGAATCACGTTAAAATTAGTATATCAAAGCTGAATTAATCTACCAAATGAGCCCTTAAGTCATTGTTTATGATAAGTTTTCAATGGCTTAATTAATAATTAATTGTTTCTTTAAAATTTAATAAGTAACTGTTAAGATTGATTAGTATTTATAATTAGGATATTTTTTCTATAATTCAACTTTTAATAATTAAATGTTTTATTTTGATATTGATAGTCATAGGATCCGAACATGCGAAAATGTATGTAAACATTTGACAACTCCGAAGCTGAGTCGCTGCACGCTAACGTTAGTCACTGCTCTGATCGAATTTCTCTTCGATTTGGCGCCGTAACAAAACCTCGATGAACAGCGAAGTCTGCCATCTCAAAGAACTCGTGAATAAATCTTCACATCCCGAATATTGTTAGTTGCTATATGTTGTATATGCGTGCTTTTAGTTGAAGTTATCTTATCGGCGATTATCTGATTTCATTGAATTAGGATGTTGAGCATTTCGAGATACGCGAAGTTCTTCAATGTAAGCTCTTCTTCTTCTTCTTCTTCTTCTTCTTCTTCTTCTTCTTCTTCTTCTTCTTCTTCGTTTGGGTTTCGTGGAGTAGTGATGATTCGTCTATTTTGTTGCTAACTGGGGCCATGCAATCGAGCTTAGCTTTTAACTTGCTTTGATTATATGTTTATTTATTTCATTTTTAGGTCTTGTTTTTGTGGATGTGGCGATTGAGTTCAGATTTTTTATAAAGGAGTCGTACTTATTGTGTAATATGTTGTTGAATTATCTCATCGGTTATTCGTGAGGATTTACTAGATGAAGGAAATGTTCGATATTTCCTGAAAATTTCAGTTTCCTTTAATTATAAAGAATGTGGTTCCTAAGGGTTGCTAAAAAGGATAAAGTTCGATTTACATGCCTTTTGCACACTATTTTATTCCACAGAGCATTTGGACTTGTCCGCCCGAAAGACATTGATTTGGAACTTTTCGAGTTTACATATGTAAGTAATTTCAAGTTTCTTAAAGCGCTTCTTGGAAGTTTCTCTAGGTACCGCTGTTTGTATTTATAGAATTGCAATTTATCAGTGCACATATTGTTATACAGTAAGATACCAATATGTTTCTAGTTTTCAGCAAGGTTTTAATTTGGTTCCAAAAGCAACATTTCATTGTTGTTTAGGACTCTACTTTATTGGTTAATCAGTACCTCATTAGACATCATTAGTAGGTTTTTGTACCCTCTATTATAGTAGTCAAATATATGTAACTCTGATATGTTCCTTGTAATTCATATGATGCTTCTAATTATTATTTGGAGAATAACATTTGTACCCATTTGGGGGAGATGCCTTTTGTGGCTTCTCTGATGAGCATGTACAAATATGAATTAAATGTGTTTGCTCAATGATCCAATTTCATGGCTATATGAATTTGACATTGAATCCATTTGGGTATTGTGCTCAACTTCTTTTGATATCTACACATGTAGGTCCAATGTGGTGATGCACAACTTGAGAGGAATGTAGATGAGAAGATTGATCAATTCATAGACAGGGTGGAGAAGCACCCGAATAAGAAAAATCAGGTCCATCTGTTGCCACAAGCTTCTAACTGTAATTTACCTGTTGAATATTTGATTGATTGGTTTGAGGTATTGATAAAAAAGATTAAACAAAATCTGTTTTTTTATACATATATCCTAAGGATTTAGCTAATTTTAATAAGAATCGGAACCAAAAAAAGAACCTTCTTTGATATGTGTATATTTATTATTGTTACTTTGTATCATGGATAGTTTCATCACTTAAAGATCATGTCCATTTGATACATTGATTTTACCTGTTGTCTGGTCACATCGAGAGGGTGAGGTACGGGTAAGTCTGATTGGCTCTAGTTGTGTCTCTCTAGAGGAATGCCCACTTCCCTCCTCAAAGTTATTTGTTGTCTAGCATTAGAAAAGTCTCCGCTTTTGTTGTCTCTCGATGTGGTTCATTCTTTGTTCTTAATATTGCAATTTTCGTACAGATTCACTGACAGTGTATAATGACGCAGATATGTTTGTCCTTCTATGAGGTAAAAAACAAACAGCCTAAATGGTTCGCTAATAAAGTTGAACGCCTCTACTGGGAACAGTACATAAATCTGAATGTTGCACAACACCAAAAAGGACATTCTGGAAAGTCCAACTCTTCCAAAATAATAGTTGATCCTGGAGGTATTATTTGCTTTATGCACTTTCTAAGATGATCATCATCTCATTCATAGTTAATAGGCATAGATGAGATATTTTTTAATTACATTATCTCTGCATACTAAATTGGTATTGTAGCTGGGCGAAGGACTACTCGGCGTGCATCACTAGAAGCATCGCTTCGTGATGTTATGTTTCAGATAATTAAATTTGTGAATGAAAAGAAGGATCACATTCCTCCAATACCAAACCTGGAAGGTGTTTCGTTCCCCAATGAAATTACAATCTCAAGGTATTTTGGCTTCTGGATTTTGCAATATACCGATGCAATTACTAGTGTTTTACTACACTCTTGCATGTTACTGATCTACAGTTGTTCCAAATGAATTGATACAATGATTATTAGAGGAAAACCATTTTTAGGTTTAGAAGTCGGTAACTTTTTCCTCTATTTGATTTCAACCGTTTTATGGTTTAATTACTGTTACCAATCTGCCAAGAACTTGGCGCTGCATAGTCCACACAAGCTTATATGTGCTCCCATTTTCCTGGAGGCGACAGTAGCTCCTATTGTGTGCTGGATGTAGATAAAATTAGAATGACATACTCAATGGGTGTGTGGAACTTCTAGTGCATAAACTTTTTTTACAATATTTATGAGTTCTTGCTTGATCAAAAAAAAAAAAAAAGGACAAGGCAAGGCAAGCTTAGTAATATATATTGAAATAGTTTTATCAATAGCCAATACAAGATCTGAACAACAGGTTTCGATTTGGGACTTGAAAGATGAATAGTATCAATTTGGGACTTGAGTGATCTAGATGATGTGGTTATATAATGGCCACATCAAAGTCTCTAGTCGTGATTATCAACTTGGTTCCAGATTGCAATGACAGAAACAATTAAAATAGTCATGATTGATATTTTGTGGCAACAGAGAATGATCACGATTTCTTTGTGTTACTGTAGTTCATCAGATTCTGCATTTGGGATGGAAATGTTCAAGAGGATGCTCCAAACCGGGCATCCTACTATGCTCAGCTGACTCACGAGGCCCCCAAGCTAAAGCTTTCCGGTATGCACTTCAAAAGAATATGCTACCTGTGAATATTTTAGGCTAACTGATGTGAATGGAACTGTTGATGTGTAATTTACAGGCAAATTGAAATTTGGTGCTTCTCCAGTGATTGTGTACATAACATAACTCATGACTATCTTTAACTATTCTGTAATTTACAGGCAAATTGAAATTTCGACAATATGCTAGATTATCTATGAGATTAAGCATTTGTTACTGAGATTAGAAATAACAACTGGCAGCTTTATCTTACAAACTTGACTCCTACCCTATGTTGATTAGTGCCAAGTATTATAAGCCCAAACTGAAGTAGTCAAATAAGCATAGTACTTGAATAGCAAAAGCCAAAATCTAACAGTAAAAGGGTTAATTAAGATTCAACGCTTCAAAAAACAAGAAACATCAGCCCTTCGCAACCTTGACCACCTTTAGTTTCTTCTCCACGTACATTGCACTCTTCTAAAAATTATCATCCAGAAGTATCTTCACACCTCCTTCCATTATCTTATCTACTCATCTTCAACAGTCATTGAAGTTTCTCCAACGGATGTGATAAGATCACAATATGTTGTTGTAATACGAAGCAGATGGAATAATATGTCCAAAATTAAGCAATTCATCAAAGAGTAACTTGAATTAGTTTTATATATCTACCTTATGAGTCAAAGTAAACTTCCTCTAATAAAATATACCCTTCGTTTTAAGGAAGGGAGACAATTACACTAATTGTGTCATTTGCAATGTCAATTAACAAGAGCAAAGTCAATCAATTTCCCATGTTGGATTCTTCTTACAAAAACTTGATTTTAGTCATGACCATGTCTGGATAGTAGTCTCAAGGGCTACCATTCATAGATGTTTGAAGTTTGAAAATTTACTTTAAAGCGAAAGATTAAAAATAAATGGCGAGCTTTGGAGCATGAAAGCGATCTGGGGAGAAGGTTGGAACTGTGTAGTAAGTTCTTGAGTTTGTGGGGGAGAAAGCGTTGCAATATGAATGACTAGGCCATCGAGAATATGAGGAAGGAGCGAGTGCGTATTCTAGAGAGGCTTGGGGAGCACGGAAGCACCACTGATTTCTGTGACATTTCGAGGAGAATCGAGGAGGCTGTGGAAATTGAGGCGATTCATTGAAAGCAGAGATCACGGACTCACTGGCTGGCAAATGGCGATCGGAATACGGGCGTTTTCCATGCCCAAGCGTCGAAACGGAGAAAGAGAAATGAGATCTCAGAGCTTGTTGATGAATGTGGGGTGACCTGGAAAGAGGAGGAGGAGAAGGCGAGCGTCATCAAAACTTTCTTCTCGGGGCTTTTTAGTTCGACGAGTCCGACGAAGGAAAAAATTCAAAGGGTGGTCGAGACAATTCAGGAACGGATTGGTGATGGGAATTATGGAATTTTAGATTGCCCCTTTTGAACCAAGTGAGGTGAAACGAGCTCTGTTTGAAATGCATCTGACCAAATCTCCAGGGTTAGATGGTTTCAATGCTCTTTTTTTCCAAAAGTTTTGGCCAGCGTTGAGGATATGGTGACGAAAGAGGCGTTAGTAATTTTGAATGAAGGGCGGATGTTGGCAAATGGAATGAGACGTTAATTTTTCTTATTCCAAAAACTCAGAAACCGAGGAGAGTGGTCGATTTTCGGCCTTTAAGTTTGTGCAATACCGTGTACAAGATTGTTTTGAAGACGGTGGCTAATCGGCTAAGAATGGTGTTGGGGGATGTGATCGATCCGGCTCAAAGTGCTTTCATTAAAGGCTGGCTTATAACGGATAACATTCTTATTAGTTTTGAGTGCCAGCACTGGCTTCAGAATAGGAGAAGAGTGAAGAAAGGTTTTGCTGCTATGAAGATAGATATGAGCAAAGCGTATGATAGAGTCGAGTGGGCCTTCCTGGAGGCGGTTATGGAGAAAGTGGGTTTCCCGATGAAGTTTGTGAAGCTTGTTATGCATTGTGTCAACTCGGTTAGGTTTTCTTTCCTGGTGAATCGAGCGGTTTATGGAGGCGTGGTCCAAGAAAGAGGGCTTAGACAAGGTGACCCTTTGTTGCCTTTTCTGTCCGTTTTATGTGCTCAAGGTTTGTCGTCCCTTATCCATGAGGAGAAGAGGAATGGGAGAATTGAAGGTATCCCTATTGTCCCGCGACAAATCTCGATCACGCATCTGTTTTTCGCAAATGATAGCGCCATTTTCTTGAAAGCCACGTCGCATGGGGCGTCGGCGGTGCGGGAGGTACTTGAGAAGTATGAACCGGCGTCGGGATAGATGGTGAATACGAAAAAGTCCTCAATTGCTTTCAGCCCAAACACGAGGGAGACGGTGGTCTGTGAGGTCAAAAATATCCTAAATATCCAGTCTTCGCAGGAGTTGATGATGTACTTAGGGCTGCCAACGTTCTCTACTCGTCAGAAACGGCTGCAATTTGGATACCTTAGAGACCGAGTTCAAAAAAAGCTCAATAGCTGGAATCACAAGGATTTCTCGGCGGGTGGTAGAGAGGTCCTTCTAAAAGCGGTGGTACAGGCGATACTAACTTATGCTATGCAGTGCTTTAAGCTGTCTAATTCTATTTGTGCAGATATTGAGCGAATGTGTGCTGGATTTTGTTGGGGAGACAAAGACGAGAAACGGAAAGTGCATTGGACAAAATGGGAGGTGCTTTGTAAGCCGAAATGTCAAGGGGGAATGGGTTTACGCGATATAAAAAAGTTTAATGATTCGCTCTTGGCAAAGTAGTTATGGAGATTTGTGGCGAATCTGGACTGGTTAGTTGCTCGGGTTTTTAAACAACGATATTGCCGTGAGGGGGACCTGTTGGAGGCACAAGCAAAGAGCGGGTGTTCGTTTGTTTGGAGGTCTATTATTGGCATCAAAATGGTGTTGGAGACGGGGTTGAGTTGGAAGGTGGGCCAAGGCCAAAGTATTAAGGTGTTTGGTGACAAGTGGGTTGGGGATAGTGCGGTGAATAGGTTGCGAGGAGTGGGGGAGATGGTGGATGAGAAGATGAAAGTGGCGCAGCTTATGGGTGCCGATGGAGAGTGGGATGCTGCCATCTTACAAAACCTCTTTTCGGAGTTTGAGAGAGATATCATAAGGGGCACTAAGAGAATAGACGAGGAGAATTCGGATATGCGATGGTGGATCATGGAACCATCGGGTAAGTTTTCTGTTAAGTCTTGCTACCTTGCTCAAATGGGGTATTATAGTCAGCATGCCCATACAAGTGGGGAGGATCGAAAATTCTGGAGCAAGTTGGTGTGGCAAGTTTCGATCCCGCCAAAAGTTTGAGTTTTCATGTGGAGAGCTCGTAGGAATGTGATACCTACTTTGGGCAATTTGCCGGAACACCACGTCCCGGTTGATGGCGTTTTTAAGCTTTGCGGCGATAGGGGGTCAACGACGGAGCACATGTTGTTTTGCCCGAAAATTCGAGTAGCCTGGAAAGAGAGCAGCTTCTGGCGACTCTTGAAAGAAGGACGGGCGGCGGGTTTCTTGGAGGTTGCCGCTTTTATGGCGAGGGAATTGGAGGGGGACGAATATGCCATTTGGTGCATTATGGTGTGGAAACTCTGAAGTTATGTGTGTGAAATGACGTATGGAGAAAGAGAGTGGGAACGACTGCCGAGTGAGGAGGAAAGCCGTGGGTTATTGGACTCCTTTCAGAAGGCGAGGATTGTGGCAGGAGGGGAGATGCGCTTGGGCGTTCGGTGTGGGGAGCGGAAATGGCTGAAGCCACTTCGGGGTGTGACTAGGGTGGATATTGATGCTTTATATGATGAGGGTCGAAATAGGTTTGGGGTTGGGGTGATCCTTCGTGATTCGGATGGAAGGATATGCGTGGCTATGTCTAAGCTGACACGCCGGAAGGCGAATGTGATGATCGTGGAGATGATGGCGGTGGTTGAGGGGATTATTCTTAGCATGAAGACGAGGGTGGATGTCATATCTATTTTCACCGATTCTTTATTGGCTGCAAGATTGATGGCCTCTGACGAGGAGGTTCTGATTTACTTTCGGATGATATTGGAGATATTATTACGAAAGCAAAAGAGGGTATGTTGGAGGGGGTGCATCACATGTATAGGAGTGCTAGCTCAGAAGTCCTCAAAGTTTGAGTCTGAGATGGTTTGGTATGATAGTTTCCCGGGATGGTTACGGGACATTGTAAATAGGGGTGGTAACCGGTACGGTACCGGTCGACATTCTGGGAAACCGTAGAAATCCCCCCAAAAATGGTACTGTCCCGTCCCGTTTTATCCTATCCGGTTCTACCGGTACCGGTTAACCGTAGAACCGGTTAGGTCCCGGTTTTTCATTTTTTTTTAATAAATCTAAATCAAACATCTAATAAATTAAATGTAATATGTATATTAAATTTCAAATACCAATTTGAGTATTCGAATTTCTACGTATATTCTTATCTCCTTTTCATATTTTTTCAATTCCTAAAAAATAAATTCAACAAAGTTTGTTTGAATAAAAAACGATTAACGAACCCTATTTTTTCTACATATACTTTTTCTATTTTTGTTTCTATTTCTTTCTTCAATTTAGATTAGATACTTTAGATTATTGTTTTTCATTTTAAGTAATAAACTAATAAGTATATATATATAGGGGTGGGTTATGGTGAGAAGCCCCCTAAGTGTGAGAAATATGAAGAAAATCTATCCATTGATCAAGATGAAATAGACGGTCAAGATTTCTCCTAGTTATTTCAAATTGTTGTGCTGACATCAACACAATTTCTACCGATTAGTTGTGTAGGGGTAAAATTGTGATTTTATTTTTTTAATATGTCTTCTCAAATTTGCAATCCCGCAATCATCGGGATTCACTATTCATCATCCCTTAACATTCATCTCTTGCACTACCTCACCATTTTCGCCCAATATCCCCCAAAGAAACCCTAATCGATTCTACTCTCGCCGTGATTCCACTCTGTGTCTCTTTCTTTGTGCAAAATCGACGGTGGTGTACACCTTTTCAGGTGATTTCTACTCGGCGTCTCCTTCGCCATGCAAAACAAGTTCGACCATATTCCTACCGCGATACACTATGCGTCTCCTACTTTGGGCAAAATCGACAGTCTCGTTCGCGATTCTAGGCGATGTGCCCTCCTTCTCTGTACAACATCAGAATCACCGCCGCATCCCCCTTCCTCCGCTTTCGCCTCTTTCTCTGCCGATTTCGACGCCGCCGCATCTTCAGTCTCCGGCTCCACTTCTCTGGTGCCGAATCTCCGACGCCGCGTCTCGGGCTACGCATCTTCTCAGGCCGGTGTAAAAATTCTCGTCACGGATGCAGAGTCTCCTGTGCAAATCGCAGGTGAAGGGTTGAGCAGGATGATTGTGGAAAGAACATTGGGTCGTATTTAGACTTTATTTATTTGTGCAAACCATTATAAATAATTGTGCGGTATCAGATAATATATTGTGCACAATACTGTGTGTTGTTTTACTTATGCTACAAATTATTGTGGTTAATATATTTTATTAGATTATAAGAATATATTTTATGCACAATATGAGGATGTATTTGTCACAGTACATGTATGTAAGCTGCATGAAATTATTTTATGGAATTTAATCATATTGTGCAGTTCCTATACGTGCATTGTGCAAAACACATACTATTTTTATACAAAAACTTAATATGGAAAATTAGCACAAAACAGGTAAATGTAATTGTGCATCACAATATAAAATATTATGCATAATTGATACCAAAAATGTGCAGAAACCCCAGAATTCTCGTTATTCAACACACTTATAATCTACACCAAAATGATGTGCGGTAAGATGCACGAAATTATTTTAAGGAATTTAATCATATTGTGCAGCTTTCATACACGCATTGTGCGTAACAGATACCTTATTTGTGCACAAAAATTTTATATGGAAAATTATCACAAAAGAAGTCAACATAAATTGTGCATTACATTATAAACGAATATGCATAATTGTGCAGAAACCTTAGCATATTCATTAATCAACACCCCTAAAAAAATATAATTAAACACCAAAAAAGGTTGATGTTGAATTATGGATTGGGAAAGAATATATGGCAATCCCATGAAAGTAGGATTTACCGTAATTAATTTTGTTGAATTACTGTTATGCCCTCAATTAATATACACGAGTCGCACAAACATATATACATATTTGTACAAGCTGAACATATCAAATCAGATCTGGTCCATTGATCTTGGGAGATCAATGAACGAAAATCCTTCTCATTTCACACGAAATTAGGCATTCTCACCTAACTCACCCCTATATAATATATATATAACGGTGGATTCCATATCTAAAAAATCATTTTATTAAAACTCACCTCAACCACAATAATATATTGAGTTAATTTGTAGTCCAATTTGTGAATCCCTTTAACATGGCATAATTAATTGGTCAAACGGATTCACATAATAGTCATAGCTCATTAACTTAAATAGGTCAATTTTGAATTCATATAATATGAAGTTCATATATATCATTTATTGTACACAAATGATGGTATTATTTGACGCATGACTCGAGTATTCAGATGATCAAATAATGATCATACAATTCGTAATATATGTGAAAATTGAAATACTATATATATATTATGAGCTCAATCCACTCAAAATTATATTTGAGAAACGGATAGTAGTGATAACTACTGTAAAATGACATCACATGAGTTTGTTGGTTATTTAGAGAAGCTATATAAAAATAGAAGATTTATTTAAATATTCAAACCACTTTTTTGACCAAAAAAAAAAGATAGAAACTCCACCACATTTTTTTTAAAAAAGGTGCATGCTGCTGCTGACAAGGAGTTAGAAGCGTGAAGTGTATATACGTTACTTAATCCACAAAATTTAATAATTTTAATCCACTAAGTGTAGTGGTCAGTCAACATTAAATTTTATATTTCAAAGTTAGGAGTGTGTGCCAGTTGTTAAACGTGTATTTTGGACCTTTTTTTTAGATCAACGTGCATTTTGGACTTATATATATAACGCAAATCTGATTACGAACCAAAAGAAAACGTTAAATCTGATTTTTCTATAACAAAAGCTTATACCATTTCTTAAAATAATACCATCTCAACATATCACGACGAAAGGAAGAAAGCGACATGAGATGCGCACGGCTGATTTTTCCCGATAAAATAAAATAAAACAACGATTTATTTATTGATATAGTTCTTAATTATTTAAATGGTCTATTGTATGTATATATTAATACAACTACGTCAAAATTTGTCTCCGACGAGGCTACCCCGAGTAATAAAGTTCAAGCACTCAAAGACTCTATTTTATCTCTCGTATTGAAATCTCGTTCGCATGCATGATGAAATTTTCCCACTTTCAGGGTGTAGTTATTCCGCCTTTATGTATCGTACTTATCATGATGGTCTTTAATATATGAGAATCATGATCATCAAATTGGAATATCTTGACTTGGAAATGATAAATAAGATAGTTACGTTCAAAATAATTCATTGTAAATTTAAGATGACTTCTACAACCCTTCAAGTTTCAACAATACTATAGTAGTAAATTAGTAATTTTGATATCTTTGATACCGTTTTGCCATTAAAAATGGAGTTGGGATCCTCTGTCCCAAACTTTATGTGCCACACGGAGATTGCACACACAAAGTATGGGAACGAGGATCTCATCTCTTAAAAATGCATCGTAAATTATTGGAAATGTTGAATACATTACAAATCAATATCATGGATAAAGTCATGATTTTTTGGCAATTTTTTAGAGATGTTTGTTATGAGACTTTTAATAACTTAATTTTCAATATTAAAAATTATTTGTATGTGGATTTATGTGAACTAATTTTTCAAATTATAATAACACTTTTCGAGTTAATTTCACAAATTGTTATTAAACTATGATGTTTGTATCAAATTGGTTACTAAACTTTTATTTGTATCAAAGTAAGTACCAAATTTATATTTTATATCTTTTCAGTTTTTTATTCATTTTTTATATTAATTTTATTCCACTTGGAAAATAAATGCCACATAATCTTCTTAAAAAAATTGCCTCGTCATTTTACAACACAAAACTGAAAACTCCAAAGCTCCCATTGACTTAGATTAAACTATTGCCACATATTTCAAATCAAAATTAAGATAAATAAAAAATCCTAATAGTTAAATTCCTACTGCAATCAAAGCTACATACAAATTGGAAGCACCCCATCATTCCAACTTCGTGATTACTGCAAAATTGGGAAGTTTCAACTTCATTAGCTGCATATGAGTGAAAAGCAGACAACAGTTTGTTGAT
>JAYJMF010388215.1:0-25186 GCA_036873715.1 Salvia sclarea | reverse complement strand
TCCATGATCGGCTTTGTGTCGACTATCTTGTAGTCTAGAAACCTAGAAACTACATACTTTTTAGTACCTACATCATCGCTACGGTACTTCTTTTCTAGCACTTCCCACATCTCTTTGGATGTTTTTACAATTGAGTATATATTGTAAAGACTATCATCTAAAATATTTAGAAGGTAATTTTTACACATGTAATCTCCATTTTGCCAATTGTCATAGGCATTGCGAACAGTGAAGTTCGTCTCTTGCGCACTCGATGCCGGCTGTTCGTCTTTGGTTAGGAAGCTCGCGAACCCCAACGTTGTCAAGTATAACAACGTCTTTTGTTGCCACCTCTTGAAATCGGCTCCCGTGAGTTTCGGTGGTCTTTCGGCAGGTGGCATTACCCTTGGCGGTTGAACCTGAGGGATTGGCCCCAAGCTACTTGTGTTGGTCCCGAAGGCCCCAACACTCAATCTAAATAAGGATCCAACGGTGCCACTCAAAGTGGATCCACCATTTGCCCCAAAGGGGTTTTGGAACACCCAAGGGGTTGACATCGAAAAGGTTGAAGCAGCAGTTGATGAACTCATCGCGCCAACGGTGGAGTTGATAGTGGAGACGGTAGTGGCCGCAGCGGTGGCGTTGATAGTGGAGTCGGCGGTTGCTGCGGCAGTGGCATGAGTGGTGGCTGCGGTGGTGGAAGGAACGGTCGACATCTCCAAGCTAAGGGATTATGTTTCGAAAGTTTTAAATTCAATTATAAAGTCTTCAAATCTCCTTCTTCACACGAACGAGTAACGTAGCAAAATATTTGTCCTGCGATTGTTAGTACCGGGCTACACGTTTCGTGATTACAAAGAACTTGAAACAATGAGATTACAAAGAAAATAATTGAACTACTAGAAAACAAATAACAAACTCAATATTTAAGTCGAGTCGAGGACGCCTCTTCCCGCAAGACAAATATTGCCCCGGTAGTGCTCTTCAGTTTGGCAATTTGTCTCCAAAGGTAAAACGACTTCATCTCGGCGGATGTAACACCACAATTCCGGCGAGCTCCAACGAACAAGATGAGATTGAGAACTTGAGCTTATACACTATATGTTTGCTTTGAGAGCTTGAGAGAATGCAAAATGATTGGAACTAATAACAATATGGAAATACTATGTAAGATGGTCCTATTTATAGGCCTAACTCACAAATATAGGGAATTAAGCACAATTAATACCTTAAAAAAGCATCAAAAGCCATGCATCGGTTTTCTCCTTCAAATCCATTGAAGGCTACTTTTTCTACGTTAAAACTTATTCAAAATCATGATAATGGCATGACTTTGTGTTGACAGCCACCGAATATAATTTCAATTTCATGTTAGTGGCTTTAAAGCCAATCCACTCACACATGTTTACATATTTTCAATTTCAAAAGCTTAACAACATCTGCTCACGTACGCACGTTTTCCAATTAAAAGTTTAATTTCAATTTTAATGGCATTTAAGCCCATGCACGCACGTCCGCTTTGAGCCTTTTAGCTTAGCAACCAATTTTGATTTAATTATTTAATTAAATCAAAGCTTAGGTCTAACCAAAACCATTAACATTAATATAATATATTATTTATTTTGGTTTAAGGCCCAAAATGAAACAAGTCCATATCCACGGCCTGACCTATTCGTCCGACGATGGCGTCAACAACATGCGTGTGTGAATGCTTACAATGGGCTCAACCCATTTAATTGTCAACTAACTTTAGCATAATTCATTTCTCACTCACCAAAACCGAAATTGGTTTTCGAGAACATGAATATACTTAATTAATCTATTTAATAAATAGATTAATCATATAATATTTAATTAAATAAATATTATCAAACCATTTTCCAACCATTGGCAATATTGAAAAATTAATAATTTACAACTAGGTAAAAATATATTGTATTTGTTGTGCCAACACATATATTTGCAATTAATTAAGATTTAAATTTGCAATGACCAAATTATAGATTTGCATAAACAGAATTAGAAGTTATACCAAATACTCAACTTGCAAAAAGCAAACACCTATATTTACAATTTTAGATAAATATATTTGCACCGGTCAAATCATGTATTTGCAACTATAGAATTAGAAGTTATACTACTAAATGAATATTACAATAAGATATAATGAAGATATTTTTTTTACATTAAAAGGACATATAATGAATTTTTTTAAAAATGAATATCAATTTATAATTTGTTGCAATAATGGGACATTATTGAAAAAAGGACCAAGATTTAATAGGTAAGCTACATTTTTCAAGGTGGCGTGTAATGATAATAATTATTTATTTAAATGAGCTCCATATTTTAGTATTGAAGTTTTGGGGGAAAATGTACAAAAAGACCGCTAAAATTTTAGCGCTAATTATATATATAATCAACAAAATGCAAACGGATTGGAGAAGGATTATAGAAGTGAGACTTCGTCCACAAGATTGAGCATCATAATTTTGCTAAAATACAACAGAACAAAATTGTCTGAAACTGAAACATCCGAAATTTAAAAACAAAATTCAAACCGATCATAATTGTCCGGAAAAAATATTCTAAAGATTTTCCAAAAGGCAGAAATTGAATATTTTTTTTTATATTTTGTCATTCCTTTTTCATCCAGTTTCAAAAAATACCAATCCGAAGTTGGCCTTTTGAGAAAAAAAAAAAATGTTTTGAAATTCTAAAAGACCAACAAAACTTCTCTTGTGCACCTCTTCTCCAATCTATCTACATCTTGTTGATTACATTAAATTACCAAAAATACAACGAGAGGGATTTTTCCGATTTTTATTGAAACGTTCAGAAGTATTTTAGCCACGTCGTCAATTATAATAAAATAAAAAGATGAAATGAAAAAGAAATTCAATTTTTTTTGTGAACATTGTTTGAGATCCTACCATCATAAGAGTGATTTTCAATATTTTCAACATGTTAGGGGGGCGGACAAATTGATCAATACATAACGTTAAGGAGTTGTGTGATTTTTGCTAAAACGATATTTGTTCCATTTTTTGTTATATTAAACGTGTACTGTTATGATTTGTCGGGACCTCTATTCATTTCGTTCAACCAATCTTACGTACCTGCCAGTACGTCATGTGTTGTATGAAATCAAAAATTTATGAAAAGATTGTAGTTACTATTACAAGTACTGCATCTCTTTTTCCATATTTATTCAGTTGCATCTTTTTTCAAATTTGTCCAACAAATTAGGCTTAATTAATTTGGTTCCGCCTTCAGGTATAATTTATTTCCAAGGCTTTTTGGGACCTTTGGCATTTAATTAATTAAGCTATTATATTGATTTTTTTGACGAGCAAAATAACGGCGATTGTTCAAGAATTAATGTACTGTATAAAGTAGCATGCGATATCTGAGAAAGAACAACTCAACGAGCGGGGGGAAGTTACCTACACTTTATATATATTTATTTTGAGGGACACTCCCCTGCAGCCGGCCACAAAGTAGTGGCCGGGTCGGATCCGGTCAACTGGTCCGATTTGACCCGGTCAATTTTTTTTTAAAATTTATTTATTTATTTATTTTAGTTTAAGTATCATTTTTTATATATTGAAGTACCATCTAGGGGCGCGACAACAAATAATAGGGGGCGACAAACAACAAACGACTTCGAAAACTAATATATAGATAATGAGACCAACAACAATTATGTTTTTACGGCTCGCTCCGGGTTCGCATTCGGCACCCCTCACTCGACTCATAGAGCGGCAAACAAATAATAGGGGGCGACAAACCACAAACGGCTCCTTCATCGGCTTCGAAATTAATATTAAAATTTAAAAAACTAAAAAAATTGAAAAAGAAAAAAAAATTGATCCGGTCAAACCGAGCACGGATCCGGCCAGAAAAAAAGGGCCGGCCGCAGGAAACTATTTGCCATTTATTTTTTAGCAAAAATCTCACGAAGAGAGAAGAGTTCAAAAATAATACTCCTACAACTAGTGGTGAAGCTAATGTAGAAGAAGCAGACAAACTTTTTTGTTTTATATAAAGTTAATTAATGGTAATGTTTAAAGAATTGAGGTAGAAAAGTAAATGGATGAATTAATCTGATAAGGACGTGTGGGTGAAGAAAGCTACAAAACAGCAAAAATGAGTTATACGTTTCTGAAAGTGTCTGTACATAAGCAAACTCGCCGGGCCCGTTCATATATATACCGTTACTGTTACGCCTCTAAATATACTTCCGTCGCTATATATATATAACTTCAACTACACAAGAATATATATTCATTTCTTAATTTAAAGCTTCCAAAGTCACCTGATTAATTATCTGTATATTATAGATATCTTTTCATATGATTGTTTTTGCATATTACGCGAAGAAATCTCCATTTACGTTTCCTTTAATTTATTGAGGAGTGAAAAATAATACTACTAGTATCTGTGTCAGAAGGTGGCCAAGAAAAGGAAGTCCATATAAGCAAATCACAGCAGCGTAATGCCAACTGCTCGATTTATATTTAATTTGCAACTACTCTTCCTCGCAATTACTTCTGGTTTGGCAGCGTCTGGCCACACATAATTTAAGGAAATAATCATAACACTCGCTCTACTTCTCAGCTTATTTCACCCTCAACTCATTTTGTTGCTAGCATCCTAATTTTGATTTAATTTTGAATTCTTTCTTTTCTTTTTTGTCTGTACATGTTTTGCTAACTACGTACTGTGGGAAGAGTCTGATAATTGTGTGCTGCATTTGCTGCTGAAAAACTTATTATACGCGTTTTTTGGAATTAAACTCTCTTTTTGTTATTTTGTTTCCATCTTATTGCGATCCACTATATTAATGCATTCTTACGTACTCTGACATTAAACATCGATCACTAGTTCTTCTTTAATCTAAGGGTAGTCCCAATAATTGTAGTAGAAAAACAATTTTTATCGTGCCATGTCGATCAAAGCCACATCAAAAGCTACAAGTTTCTAACTTCTTCAAATATGTACCTAGAAAACTAACTTCTATATTGTAATTTATTAAATATAAATAATTAAAAAGAAATAATGTGTAAGTAAGAATAAGTGTGCTGATTTTTAGTAAGAAGTTGACTTCTTATAATAGAAGCTAGGTATGTACCTAATGTCTAATCACAGTATTTTTCAATAGTAAAAAGTTGGATCATTTAACTTTTTTAATTAAAAAAGAAAAAAAGCGAGTACTATTGGGACTATCCTAAGTACGGAGGAACAAATTTACAATGATGTTTCTTTTTTTATATTTTTTTAATGTTAATGCTTTCTTGAATTGTATAAATGATTATGTGTGCTATACAAGCATGATTTTTTATATATTAAAAATGTACTTCTTTTGATAACCGTGTATCATAAAAAGATTAGTTGTACAGAGTGATCGGTGTCGATAATTTTATATGTTTATAAAGTTTCAGCACAATAATTTTATGTCAAAACATATTGCTGTCCGATAAAAAAGTAGTTTTTTTTAAATCTAACTTTACATACTCCGTATATCATACTTATTCATCGACAATATGAACGAGTACAATTAGTAGCTAGGATTGGTCGTATTAGAATAGAAAATTGAGGGATTTCATAACAATTAAGACAATATAATGTTAAGTTCTTGCATGCATGCGGAGCAAACAATAATGCTCTTGTACAGATAAAGCAGTGTAATTGAGAACGAAAACACTAATTAGTAATTATATCGTCCTTTTTAATTTCAAACGACACAGTTTTGAAACTAATTTAATCGGTCAAACGACCTTATATTAGCAAACAAAAAATATTCTGGTACGATCATAACATGATAAATTAATTCGTAGCTACTTTTGAGGACGCTGTCTCTACTACACATTAATTCTAGCTAGGTTTAACTATTTATAAATATTGTTGAGGCACACTCCCGTGCAACAGGTCGCAGCCTGTGCGATCGGTCAACGGCCCGCGTTGACCATTGACTTTTCGATTTTTTTTTTTTTGTGTTTTTTTTAAAGAAACCCAAATTTTTATAATGATGAGTGCTAATTTGAAACACTGAAAGTGTCATATTATATGACTACAAGTGTCATATCCAATAAATAATAGTGTCCCTAAAAACAATAATAGAAAGAGTGTCAATTTGAAACACTAAAAGTGTCATTTTATATAACTACAATTGTCATTTCGAATAACTAATAGTGCCAACTAAAAACAATAATCGGGGGCGGCAAACAACAAACGGCTCCGCCTTCGGCTTCGAAAATTAATATATAGATAATGAGACCGGCAACAATTTTGTCTTTGAGCTCGCTCCGGGTTCGCCTTCGGCTCCCCCTCGCTCGACTCATGGCTTAGAATATGAGCGGCAAACAATTGGTGTTTTAAAACACGGCACTGCTAGGCATAAAAATTGGCACTTAGCACTTTTCAAAACGGCACTGATAGGCATAAAAAATGGCACTTGCCACTTTTAGCAAAAAATCAAAAAAGCAAAAAAAAAAAAAAGAGTCAACGGCTGGCCCGGTCAACGGCCCGATCAACGATCAACCCGGACCGTTGACCCGCCGCACTAGTGCGGCAGGTTGCATACAAATATTTGCGTTTTTTTTTTAATGTCTCAAGTTATTCGTTGGAGCTAGTCCTCTATTATTAATTAGCGTCATACCCTCATGCTCTTTTACGATGCACATGTTCTTTTAGCTAGGTTTTTAGTTTATATAAAAAAAATAAAGAGATACTTGGCGCGCGGATGGATATCATAATAAATTCATAAATTCGTGATGTCACATAATTGCAATCCTCATTTTAATTCTAGCCTAACCAAATAATTATTCACCAGTACATAATTCTTGTACGTAGGAATATAAATCTATGCAAACAATTTATAGAAATTGAAGGCAAAACGAGATATGAAGAATTTATCACCAAAATATATACACACCCACATACTCCGTATATATTATCAACGCTCAACAGAATTTCCAACTGTTGACATGGGTTCATTAATGGAATCCATTAATCGAGTATAAAATTAATTTGAGTGGGACAAAATATCTCGTACGTGGACAGCAGCCGTATTCAATATCTGTGTTATATGTGTCACACATTGATTTTTTAGTATGAAATTGTGGCTTGTGTCCACATTTGTACAAGTGCGAATGCCATCATCATCATTCATCACTTGCCACGCCCCACTCATTTCTCTTCTTCAGTTTCTATCTCCCACACCACTGTCACTGTGCCGCAAAAGCAAATGCCAACACAAGAGCAGCTAGCTTTGAGGTTTTAGAGAGAGAGAGAGGAATCCGAATAACAATGTCTAATGGGTTTCTGAAGGACGAGCTATGGAAACGGACTTCAATTTTGGGGCTGCATTTGTGGGTTGTTCTGGGATTGTGTGTCGGTGCCGCCATCGTCATCTTCCTCTTCCTCGTCTCTCTGTGGTTCACCGCCAGAACCAGAAGAAGCAGAAAGACTCCACTTTTATCACTCACCACCAAGAATTCCGTCATCCCGAGTGTTTCCAGGGAAATCCGGGTCGATCCGGCTCGAAACCCGGATCCGCCGCACCCGGTTCCCGAGGCCGACCCGAAAGAGGAGCAGCACAGGATTGCCTACCCCGAGAAGGCGGGGAGCGGCGAGGCGGCTGCTGTGGGGCCAGAGGTGTCTCATCTCGGGTGGGGCCACTGGTACACTCTCAGGGAGCTTCAGGAGTCTACCAATGAATTCGCTGATGAGAATGTTCTTGGGGAAGGAGGCTATGGTATTGTATATCATGGTGTGCTTAAAGATGATACTAAAATAGCCGTCAAGAATTTGCTCAATAACAGGTTTGAGTTTGCATGATACTATTTGTTAGTGGGAATCGGTTGTTGTCTTGTTTATAGAATAAAATGAGTAATTCAAGTTTGGATTGTTTGTTGTGTTGTTGTAGTACTTTTAAATCTTGATTGTTGCCAACTTTCTCATATTTGTTTTGCGTGTAAATCAGGGGTCAAGCCGAGAGAGAGTTTAAGGTTGAAGTTGAAACTATTGGGCGCGTGCGCCACAAGAATTTGGTGAGGTTGCTTGGCTACTGTGCTGAAGGAGCTCATAGGTATTCTTAACATGAACATCATCATGACTTTGTAATTCATCAGTTTTCATATGCATTAACCAGAACGAACTCAAGTGTGTGATTTTTGAACCATCTGATTCTTTCAGGATGCTTGTGTATGAGTATGTCGATAATGGAAACTTGGAACAATGGCTTCATGGAGATGTTGGGCCTTCAAGCCCCCTTACTTGGGACCGTAGAATAAATATTATACTTGGAACTGCTAAGGGGTAGATGCTTCTGGTTTTACTATTTCATCATCTTTTTGGGTCGGTTTTTGGAACTTAAAATTTTTTTGAGTAATTCTCAGGTTGACCTATCTGCATGAGGGCCTTGAGCCCAAGGTTGTTCATCGTGATATAAAATCGAGCAACATTTTACTGGATAGACAATGGAATGCCAAGGTGTCTGATTTTGGACTAGCAAAGCTGATAGGCTCTGAGAGGAGTTACATCACGACTCGAGTTATGGGTACATTTGGGTGAGTCTATGCTACTATAACTATAGCTTTAAGATTATCAGATGAATGACTGCCTTTTCTGATTCTCTTCTTCAGCTATGTCGCTCCTGAATATGCAAGCACTGGCATGCTGAACGAGAGGAGTGACGTCTACGGCTTTGGTATTCTTATCATGGAAATCATCACAGGGAGGAATCCAGTGGATTATAGTCGTCCTCCAGGAGAGGTTCCCATACATACATATATATATATCGAGTTTGCTTGATTCAATTCTGCTTTCTTGTGTTTTAAGGAGTCGAATTCTCAGGTGAACCTGGTTGATTGGCTCAAAACAATGGTCTCCAACCGGAATGCTGATGGGGTATTGGATCCTAAGTTGCCTGAAAAGCCTTCTTCGAGAGCATTGAAGCGTATTCTTTTAGTAGCTTTACGCTGTGTGGACCCGAATGCTCAAAAGAGACCCAAAATGGGGCATGTGGTGCATATGCTTGAGGCTGAGGATTTTCCTTTCCGTGATGTAAGTTTCCATAATACAATCCGAATTTGCAGGAATGTGCAGTCTTGCTACACATACCTAACTGCAGATACCACTGTGTGATTCTTCTTTGGCAATAGTTTTGCCTGATGTCCTAACTTATCTCTTAGCAGACTAAATCATTCATACAAATAAGACAAGGATGTGAATATAGACTGCAAATGAACATAATTTTCATCATAACCAGATTTTGGGTATTTATAAGGCGTTGGATACTATAATCTTGATTGATCATCAACTTAAATTTCAGTGAGATGCATTTGGCTTTAGGTTATCAGATGCGTTATGGCTACAGCTTTACAAACATTAGATGATATATATCTGAGTGTCGTCGTTGTTGGTGGTGATCAATTAAACAGGATCGAAGGGGTGGAAGGGAGCACATACGATCACATCATCGCGATGGGAGGGTGCACATAAAAGAAGCAGGCGACAGTAGCGGATACGAAAGCAGTATCCAAACAGAGGGGATTTCATTGAGAAACCAAGAAGAGTAGTAGCAGATTAGATTAGATTTAGCCAATGTAAATACCGTCATTCTGCCTCACCATTTTCCTTACCTATGTGCTTTGCTTGTATTGTATGTTGTTTTACAATATATCAGTCTTATTTAGCACTAAAATGGATCCACTTTTTTCATGTTTATTTTAATCGAGCTTCTAATTTCATACTTCTGGAGGAAAAGAAAAGGAAGAAAATTACTTTTGAACCATAATCTCACTTCCTCCCCTCGTTCACTTCGTCACTGCTATCGCCATCGACTGCCCATGTAGTCATGAGCACAGCCACAGTCCTGCCGACAACTATCCCACTGCCGCCCGTGAGGCGTCCTACCGCTGCTGCCTTCTTCTGCGCCACGGCTGCTACGGAGTCGCGACAGCCGCCGACTCCTCTTTCCCGTCCAACACCTCTTCCCCGACATAACTACCGTTGCTTTTGCTCCTCTAACTCCACGAATTCGAGTCCATTAAGTAAATTGTGTAAATAACACGGTTGCGCTTTTCACCCAAAATAACATCATTATACGATTTCACCATTTGAGATTGTGTAAATGTGTTATTTTGGGTGAAGCCATGTAATGACGCGAGTTTTGAAAAAAAGGGAGTAAATATATTTAAGACTTTTGAAGTCCAAATTTACTATATCACATTTTACCCCAGAATGCATAAATCTAGTAGTAATTCTCTTTTATTTCCAACAATATCAAACGTAGAGTGTCGATCGTTCATAATTGGATAGAGTTTACCTAATTCCATTATGTTTTCTTGAGTTTTAGGCTTTTAGCGAGTCTATTCTTCTCAGGTGCACCTGTTTGATTGCCTCAAAACAATGGTTTCCCATTGGAATGTTGATGGGATTTTTGATCCTGAAAAGCCTTCTTCGAAAGCACTGAAAGTCTAATCCTATTCTTTTCTTTTCAGAAAAAAAAAAAGAAAAAAAAATCATTATATTGCTCCCACGCACATGAAATATGGAGAAGGTCCTCCACAACAATCGGAGGTTCATTTAAAATATACGCATTTGTGAAGCTTATTCTGTTAGTATCTTTAAGTTGTGCAGACCTGACCAATAATGGGGCATGTGGTGGTGATAATATATTTTCCAAAGAAGGCACAAAATTACACTCTCATTTTGTTGAATTTGATTGTTAGTTATCATTATCCAATATTGGGCCAAGCAATCTAATCTAATCTAATATAATTGAAAAAGAAGTTTGTTATTGATCATTGTAATTGATAGGGTCTAATATCAGCTCTCGCCTACAAGCGACACGTGACAAGAGTCAGAGATGAGTGAATGACGCATAGTGGTCCACACCTGACTACCAGAAGTGAGTATTACCTCCACTGCCCAAGGCACACGACGGAATCAGAAGTCTCGCACCTGACGTGATGACTGGTTCGTTACGAGCCTGCCGAAAAGCTGCAAGGCGCTGTCTTGCAGGGCCCCTTTTCTAACTAACTTTGGGACCACCCCACGTGTCCCCACGCTATTGGCTAGTAACCCTGTGAATATTCTTGGTACCTCGCCATGCCGTTGTACCTTGTCGGGTATGCAGTTATTGAAATACCCCTCCTTGACAAATAAGTTGACGATTATATCCCAGTAATCCCTCTACTATAAATACCCCATGCATTTTACACCACAAGGTAAGTATTCCTGAATACTCTTAGCTACACGAACTCTCTAAGCTAGCACCCTTCATTACCTTACGCTTTCCGGAGTCTTTACTGACTTGAGCGTCGGAGTCTCTCCCCGGAGAACCCCCTCTCCGGTTCTGTTTTGCAGATTACTTTCTGGAAGACGTTAACTCAGCGCCCCAACGCGCCAGGCCATACCATCGTTAAGAAAGGTAAAAGGCCTTGCTAGCGAGCGAGTCTTCTAAATTCTTACAATATTGTTGTTGGTTCCTAACCCAGACCAAACAAATTTATTTGTACAACTGAAAATGCCACATTTAACATATGTATGCCAACTGGATTTTCCGAGTTCAAACATCATTAATAGTCTTAAAATTGTTATTAAGTCAATGTTGACTATGTATATAGGGTTAAAAAACGTTTTGTTACTTTTAATATTCACCTTTTAATATATTCAACGCGTTTTTTTTTTTTTTTTTTGTAATTTAGTATATTTGAAAGTACTAGTGCATGTTGTTAGTTATACTTCAATGTACAGTACTTCCATCCCAGACGAGAGTATGCATGTATTTAATAATTTATTGCCCACATTTAACATTTTATTTTAACAAAGAATTTGTCCAAACTAAATAAAAGATGAATTAATCCTTAAACATGGTTTTTGAAGGAATCGAATATAGAAAATCATAACTCATAAGATAATGCACTTATTAAAAACAAAAAGGACTTTCCCTGGGAGTAAACTAATTAACCTGAAAACAACATTTGTAACATAAAAATGTCGATTTCTTTTTTCGATTAGGAAACAAAATATTAGAAATTATTCATTCAATTTAATTTCCTTGTATAATACTGATATTGTAAACATAAAAAAGGAAAGACAATTAATTATTTAATTAGGTTGCCTCTCTGGCATGAACATACAGTCGCATTAATGCGCCTCTTCTTTAATTACTATTAAAATAAATATTTGCCTATTTCACTAAACTGCACTTTCCTCTTTCCCATTATTTAATTATTTTTCCACTCTCTATTTTCCTCTCTGAACTGAAAAACCGTATATACCGATTTTCCAGAAATTCGAAAACCCCAGATCTCCTACCTTTCCCCTTTCCAGCCCTGCAATCTGCCTCCGCCGTGCTTCAATTCAGCCACCGCCGCCGGTGAGAGCGTTTGGTTCCGCAGCAATCCGCGATATCCTCAATTCTCCGGTGGGTAGATCGGCGATCGCCTCCGAAATGAGTAACGGCGACCTTCTCCAAATCGAGCCGCTCGAACTTCAATTCCCATGTAATTGAGAGTCTTCTCAGTCTGTTTTTGTTTGTGTGTGGACTTTGCGTGGGGTTCTACTTCTATCTTCATGATTTCTCTAGGAGATTCAATTATTGTGGGGAAATTGGAAGATGTGAATTTAATTTTTTGATTTAGATCTGTGCTCCTTGTTTTTTATTTTTTTTGTTTTGTTTTTGTTTGTAACAGTCGAGTTGAAGAAACAGATCTCATGTTCCATGCAATTGTTCAACAAAACTGATAACTTCGTGGCCTTCAAGGTAACATTTTGACCTTTTTTTGGTCATTCATCTTTTCTTTTTGTTAGTTTAGGAAATATCTGCTGAACAAAAACTGAATAGAGTGCATGTAGACATCTATAGTTCCTACGATCACATATGATTTCTGTTGATATATTCAGGTGAAGACTACAAATCCAAAGAAATATTGTGTGAGGCCAAACACTGGAGTCGTGGTTCCACACTCTACTTGTGATGTCACAGGTCTCTTTCTATCTATTTGTATAAATGTGTGATTGCATCTGTATGTGATATATGTTGCATCGCCCAATTGATTCATTACTTCAATTATAGTTTGATAATTGGAAACTACTATTTGGATATTAAATTTAATACATATGATGATAGACTTAGTTACTGAATTCATAAATCATTTTGTCATTAAGTTACAATGCAAGCCCAAAAGGAAGCTCCTCCGGACATGCAATGCAGGGATAAATTTCTCCTCCAGAGCGTAGTTGTGAGCACTGGATCTTCTGCAAAGGATATCACTGCTGAAATGGTATATGAGTCTTCGATATTTACCATAGATTTAGTTTGGAATGAGAGTTTAGCCAGAAAATGGCACTTTTTTTTTTTTTACTTCTGCTTTGTTTTCCAGTTTAGCAAAGACTCAGGGAATCAGGTTGATGAATGCAAGTTGAAAGTTACCTATGTTCCACCCCCACAACCACCTTCACCTGTGCGAGAGGGATCAGAGGAAGGCTCCTCGCCAAGGGCCTCAGTGTCGGACAATGGGACCGTGAATCAATCTTCTGAATTCAACAATGTAAGTAAGGGTTGCAGGCTTATACTGCAAGTACGTGCCATTTACCATGTTATTTGGGAAGTTCATGATTGTTCTGCCTTCTTTTTCACTGCAGATTTCTAAAGGGATGTTTGAGCAACAGGAGAGCTCAGTAGAGGTTATACTTAAATTCAAAACAATCTATTATTCTTGGTTATTTTGTTCATGTCTCCATTTATTGTACATGATACTGGTGTGGTGTTGCTAAGTTTGTCTGTTTGTTCATCTGAGTTGTTGAAGCTATAGTTGTAATTTGCAAGGCAGAGATGTAGATCATATATATTCATATAATTTAGGGTCCTACATATAAGATCCAACGTTGAAATATAACAGAGTGCAAATAGTGTCTTCCCTGGTTTACTGTAGTTTGGTGTTATTTTCAAACTTATCAGTAATTAAACATCTTAACTCAACAAATGTTACTCTATAAATGCTGAATCTCATATTTGGAACAATATTGTCCATACTGGGTTGAATTGCTAGTTCGTCAGCTAAATATAAAGCCCTTGTTCTCAAGTTGTTTTAATATTTATTTGTTATCATAGGCTAAGGCGCTGATTTCAAGGCTGACTGAGGAGAAACGTTCTGCTATTCAGCAAAACAACAAGCTTCAGCAAGAACTGGTAATTTATTGTTCCAGTTGTTATCATTGGTTTTTGTGGATTTTTTTTTTGTCTAGAGAGTAATTGCATCAGCAAACCAAACATGTTTCTTTTATCTTCCATAACATGCTTGAATAAGGATTTGGACAAATTGAAATCACAGCCACATCAAAAGATATAAATGTCCTAAAGTTTGTGCTTATTTGAATTTCTCAACCTGTTTTTCCTATCTTTCTGAGCCAGGTGTGTCATAGTCTACCTTAAAATTTACATTTCAGTGTCCTCAACTTGTTTTATAACTTCCAATCAATTAACTTTTTCGGGAAAGTGTCAGCGTTGACATATTGTATACCAAGCACTATCAGTTGACCAATTTCATGTAGGATCCCATGCTATCATATGGTTATTAGATCTCCTTATTTCTTTTTCCTTTTAAAAGAAATACCAGCTGTAATTATATTTGTCAAATCAAACCAGCAAGGTGCAGCTGTTTTTCGTGCTGTTAGGTCTGCTATAATGTTTTTTTACAGCTGCTGGTTGGATTTATTGTCCATATTTTTCTAAAAGAAGATAGGTTTCTAATGCTAATTTGAACAAGGCAAAAACTTGTGTGCAACCGGATGTGCAATGCATCCACCCTAACTAAATCCAGTTAGTGGTCATCAGTCCCCAATTAGGGTTTATTGGTTCCCAATTATTTTTTATTAATCCCCAATTAAGGTTTATTAACCACAATTAGGATTTAATTAGGATGGATGCGCTGCAGTGTCCCTCATTAAACAACCTAGCTGTCTTATAGACGAAAGGAAATGATGTTTGGCGGTGATGATTAGATTACTAATCCCAGCTCTATGAGACCTTCATTCTGTATGAAAGTCGGGGACAATGCTCTTTCTCACGTCTCGTCTGAGCCACTCCATTTTTCCTTTTAAAAAAAAATAACCTAGCTGTCTTCTGGCTTTATGTATATGGTCTGTTTTTTGTTTTGAAGAACCTTTGGTTTTCAGAATTCATGTTTTCTTGATCCTACATTTTGTGTTTCTTTTGGGATGGTTGGGTAGGAGATCTTGATGATTTACATTTTCATTTTGTGTTTGATCGACTGCTCGGTGTGTTACTCATTTGGTTATATTCTGCAGGAGGTATTGAGGCGGAAAAATCGTGGTGGGGGCGTCCCGATCACGTATGTTATCGTGGTTTGCTTGATAGGCATGCTATTGGGGTATCTGTTGAAGAGAACATGATTGAAGGAAGACTGTGTCCTTGTGCCGAGACAGCTGCTTACTTGTTCAAATATTTAGGATTTGAAGTGCATTGTGTTTAAACTAGCCATCGTCTGTTTGACTGTAGAAAACATGCCTAAAATGGGTTTGGTGGTTTTTTTTTTTTTGTAATTTGCTCAAATTGCATTCTTTGTCTGAGTAGTTGCTTAACACACTTTGATCATGTAACTTAAGCACATAACTTCACATCTTTTCTTTATTATAAGTTCCTATCAGCAGTATTTATTTCTGTCATTGCGTTTCCATTTTTCCTATAAATTTGAATTTTTGGTTTCTTGTTCCAATTCCCTTCTGGCTTCATATATCGGTAATTGGTGAAGTCGAAATTGCTGTTTTATTTGGAATTTATTTTAATTATGTGATTTATACATGTATATGCATAGATTTCCCTTCCTTTTAATCGCTAGTTTGCTTTTCTATTACTGGCAGTATATATTTTATTACATGAGGACAAAAATGAAAATACGGTACAAACTGTTGAGGTAAATGCATTATAGTAATAAATAAATACTCCATTTGTTATAGAATAACAACACTTTTAAAGTATATTGTACTACTTTAGCTCAAAAAATAGTTAGTTGTAATACAATAATAATTTTTGAGTTGTAACAATAAAAATATTACTGCTGTAATTGTTTACGATATTATTGTCCAAATAAATCAAAATTATTTAAGGCAATAGAGTTTTTGACGTTTCTCTGTTTTGGCTTTGAATGGGTGGAATTGGTATTTCTTTGAGTAGAGTACAATTCGGCCCCCCTATTATGCCATCTAACTCGCACCGAAATCTCCGCCGCTAATAGAAGCGGCGCCGCCGCCCTTCTCCACCTGCGCCTATGCGTCCTAGTTTTGCTTTTGCATATCCTCTCTCCGTCTGAAACAGTTTCCACTCCTCAATGGCCTCGCAAATTGCGGAATTGGATAGGATTGCTCTTATTCCACTCTCCGTCAGCTCCCTCTGCTCCACCCGCTCTCAGTCCGACTTTCGTCACCGACCAACCCTTCCGAGATTTGCCGCCCAATCGAATTTCCAGAAATTGAGGTTCAAGATAGGTGTAAACGGCAGTGGCGTTTTCGGAATTCCTAGGGGAGTTTTAGTAAATCAACGCCGGCGGGTGATTCTGGGAGTGGCTAGAGCAGAGCAGCCGGAGAGAATTGACGGCGGTGAATTACCTAATCGGGTAAGCTCACTTGTTATAAGCTTTACGTACCAATATGGTGAAGGAACTGTTTTTTCCCTATGTTTCCTTCCCGAATTTTCGTTTTTTTCTCTCTTTTCTTTTTTGGTTTTTCGAAATTCTGAACATTGATGGATTGAATTGGGGAAATTTAACAAAAAGACCCTGTTATGGAAATAAATTGAGAAGATGAATTCCACTTCTGTATTTGATTAAAATGGAAATTATTTTTGTTTACCCTCTCTCCCTCTCTAGTTCCATGCCCAAAGACCGGTTTATAAACTTCGTGTGCTCTCTGCATTGGCTATATCACTCTCCAGTGCGAGGGAGACTAACTGCATAAGAAAATAATGTAATGTGGCATGATCATGCAAAAATCTTTGGAGGAGAGCGAGCTTGGCGAAAATGTTGAATTTTGGAAAAAAGAAGAGCACGTGGAAGATGTAAACGTCTTGCATTTGATTATAAGATCATGGCTGTTCTAATGCTCTGAAGTTGAGTTTCCCCCAATTTTTGAGCTCTGGATTTTCAGTCGAATTTCAAAAAATTATCCCTAATCCTCAGAAGATAGTTGTTGGGTAACTTGGACCTTGTCCAGTTCTAGAGTTATCAACATTCTCTTATGAAAAAATTTTGATTGCTGCAGCTGGTGCATCACTTGGAAGGAACTCAAGAAAGCAAATCTTTTTCAATATTTAGGGGTGTGGATCCATTTTAAGTATAGGAGTAAGATATGGAAAACATTTTTCATTTTTTCATTCACAACACCTGATACCAAGTATACATTTATATTTTATTTTTTCACTGGTATGATCTCGTTGATACTAGTTTATATAATTGGACAATTGACATGGTTATGTTGTAGGAAGTTCAAAGAGGCAATCAATCATTGGGAGATGGCGATTTAGATGAGGAACACAGAAAAAAAACAAGTCAGTTAAGGAAAAGGATTGTATTTGGACTAGGCATTGGAGTTTTAGTCGGTGGAGTGGTATTGGCTGGAGAGTGGGTTTTCACAGTGGCCCTTGCGGCAGCAGTGTTTGCCGGTTCCAGGGAGTACTTTGAGCTGGTAAGAAGTCGCGGCATTGCTTCTGGAATGACTCCACCTCCTCGATTTGTTTCACGAGCTTGTTCTGTTATCTGTTCTGTTATGCCTCTGCTCACACTGTAAGAGATTTTGGCCAACTCTATTTGTTCTGCTAAATTATTTTAGCTGTGCACAATTTTCTGCTTTTACTTTCTTGTTCATGAAAGATATCACTTGTTTTGATTATGTGCTGTTAGTATTTGTTTTATTCGTCGCATCAAACACGACTTTACAAAGACAGCTCTATTCCTACATAAGTCACTATTACTTCTGTTGATCGCTAAGGAATATAGTATTGAAACAAGTTCAACTTCCTCATGGAAGAAGTGTCTCGAAATGATATTGCCTTCTAGAGGGTAAGAAGATCAATGACTTAATCAGAAGAAAATAGTTAAATACTCATAGAGTATCAAAAATTTTAGGCATTCATTACTGGTAATTGCAAGTCAAAATTATTTGCCTATCTGAGTAGAATTTGGGTGCAGTATTTTATAAATAGATTCCTTTTTTGACCGTTATTAATGTTGTTCTTTCAGATACTTTGGGAATATTGATGTATCTGTGACATCTGCGGCCTTCTTTGTTGCGACGGCGGTCCTTTTACAGAGGGGAAATCCTCGTTTTTCTCAACTTAGTAGTACCATGTTTGGACTTTTCTACTGCGGCTATCTTCCTTGTTTCTGGGTTAAGCTGCGGTGTGGTTTAGCAGCTCCTTCACTGAATACAAGTAAGGCAGTTTTCTATTTGTTTTGATTGGACAATCATAAGAGCATTGATTTATATGCGAATTGTCAATATACGGGTTGGAGTAAGAACATGATTATATTTTAGTCTTTCCCTGTACTCTAAATTTAGTGCATCTATGCATGTAGTTGGCTATATAGTATGTTCTGCACTTCATCATTCGTGCATGTAGTTGGATACTTATAGTAGACACCTAGAGTCAGTGGAGGGAGTTTGATGTATACATGGTAAGGCTGCTGGGAAAGGGTGGGTGACAGATTTGTTTGGTTACAGCAAAGCGTAAGAGTCTGCATTTGTGCATATCTTCTGTATAGGTGCTGATCAAGTCAGTCTTGCTGTTCTCTGAAGATTGACCTCTGGGGGTAGGAGGGCAAGACATTATGATTTATAAGCCCAGTAGCTATTCTATAACCTATTTATTGTCTTCTGGCCTTGTAACATACCACAATTTGGTAACCCTTTTAGGCCTCTGTCTCAAATTGGCCCATCTGAAAGTCTGTGTATGCTAATATGATTTAGATTATTCAATTTATGCATTTAGATTAATATTTTTGGATGGTGGATGGTGTGAGATAAAGGGGGATAGATCACAAACTATATATAGTGTTTTTGGGCTATTAATGTTAATTTAACTGAATATAAAGCTGATGGTAGAATTTGATTTACTAAAAGATCTTGCCAAGCTCTCCTGGATTTCCACTGTGCTCGACATTATACCATACTATACTACACTTACATTGTTCCCTTCCCAGTTAGATGCTTAATTTGACCCTAGACTATTTATTGAAAATAGCTAGTTAATCACTACCTAATCTCAAGCATTTGAAAATTCTTTCTCTTCGTTTTTGGATATGGTCTTCTATTATCATTTTAGTTTATTATTTTATCCAACTTCTTATGTTATGTGGCAAAATATGATGGTGATGCTATTAAAGCTCTACAAGATTGAACTGGATCAACATTGTGGCTAAAATGAATATTTTGACTGTCTATTTCTGGCAGGATTTGCAGCATCTTGGCCTCTTCTTCTTGGTGGCAACACCATGTGGACTGTGGGTCTTGTGGCCACCTTGATCTCATTTAGTAGTATTATTGCAGCCGATACATTTGCCTTCATTGGTGGCAGGGTACTCTCTATTTCTCCCCGAGCTAGTTTTCTGAACCATTCTTCACCCACAAGTTCTTCTTGGCGAGACATATGGTCTTAAAAGGTCATGGAATTTCATGCAGGCCTTTGGCCGGACACCTCTTACAGCGGTCAGTCCAAAAAAGACATGGGAGGGAGCTCTTGTTGGATTAGCTGGTTGTATAGCGACTTCTGTTTTACTGGCCAAGGTCTTCAGCTGGCCTACTTCTACCCTGAGGTGCTTGGTTTGTTTTTAAGTTTCAACACTCAAATCCAGTCCAACATTTTATGCTGCAACGAATTGCATTAACTCAAAAGAATCCCATACGGGAAACTTGCCTTTTTAAACTAATTTGTTTCTTTATTTTCAGTGCTGTAGCTTTTGGGTTTCTGAACTTCTTTGGATCTCTTTTTGGTGATCTTACTGAGTCCATGATCAAGCGAGACGCAGGTGTCAAGGATTCAGGATCTCTCATACCGGGACATGGTAAGACCCAAATATTTTTCCTTTGTTTTTCATTGTTGTGTGTCTATCTTTGCCTAACTTTGTTGAAGTAGCCAATTTACTATGGTCTTTTCGTGCTCATACTTGACCATCCTGTGGATCGCCAAGAATTCGGATAACATACGTTGTGTGCATATGTTCTGTTGCTCAATTTCCTCATCTAACAGTCTGTTGTGTGCGAGCAGGAGGGATACTAGATAGAGTCGACAGCTACATTTTCACCGGAGCACTTGCTCACTCTTTCGTCAAAACATTTCTACCACTCTACGGAATTTGATCAAGTGCAGAACGAGCAAGTGCGATTCAATCATAACTTGAGATGTCAAAGGAGCTCGACTTCATAACATCGGTAGCACTGGAGTTGTGTTTCAAATCCACCAGGTGCTTCAACTATGCAACTGTAATTTAATATTTCATTTTGACATAATATATAGAACACTAGATACCCAAATCTAGAGCTGAGCTTTGCTTCTTAAGGCAAGGCTCTAAAATTGATCAGTAGTTAGATAGTGTACTATTCCATATTTTTGAGTTTGCAATAAACAAATCACTGTATACTCAAAATCTTTAGCTGCAATTTAATAAATTGAGGCCCAAGTTTGAGTTCGAGTTAGGCAGAAAATCATTTTCAATCCTTAAATCATTATTTGTTGCAATCAACTACAGTTGATATTGATGTATAGCCAAAAACATGTCAACCTATGGCTATCTAGAGAGATGAAGTGGCCATACTTGATGTCTGAAAAACCTTTCTACTGCAAATTAGCACCACGAATCATGATCTTTGGGGAAGAAAAAGAAAAACAAAGTGACATTTGTCAACTTGTTATCTATTTCTAGTGTACAAAAGCCCATAAAAAAATATGATGAGAATTAAACCAAATATATCTCCAAAGACTAGCAGAGACATGGCAGCTTCCAAACAAAGAGTTTTGCCAAAATTGCCTCTTATTTTCATGTGAATTTGTCTCTTCAACCACTCTTACAACATATGCACTGTCTCAAACTCTAAACTTATTAATTCAGGAATCATTTCTTCTTTGTTTAATCTGTTTGAGCTGCTCATTTTTTCAATGTGGTGCTCAAGTTCAAGATTGTCATTTAGACTTTCGACTATATTCAAATTACGCCTAATACGTATTATGATAAGAACAAGAGAAAATAATTGAAATTTTAAGGGTAAAAGGAGTATAATATTTTCTTTGACTTAGTGCCCCAACTGGTAAGTAGATATTTTGTAATTAGACAAGTTGGGATGAAAAATATCATCATGATATATAAATTCAAAAATAAATAATAAAAATAATAGTATCCTTTTCGGCTGCAAAAATTGCCAATTTATGGGCCTACAGATAAACCAAGAGCTATCCTTCCTTCCCAAGTGGAGAATCCACTTTTCAAGGCGAAAATGTCTAGTGTTTAGTTAAAAGGAAAAGAACAAGCCCCACTATTTTATGTGTTGAAATGTCTAAGAATTCCAAGCTACTCAATTGGGAGATAGAAAGACAAGCACTATAATTTGTTGTCACACAATGCATTATGCATGTTATTGGGTTTGACCTTAATGATACACACATACATGTGTGTTCATGAGAAGTAAGTAAGTCGTCACAAAATCAAGAAAGACCCTAAGAGAGAGAGAGAAAAAGGAGAAGAAAGTTGTTGAGGGATGTGATATAGATAGGCAAATAAAGAAGCATGCAAATGGAAGGAGAAATTAATCAATCCCATGCAAATGCAAATGCAAAGAAGGTGTAGCTATAGAGAGAGTAGAGAGTCTTGAGATAGAAGAGATAAAGACCCATGATAGAAGTGTTGCATAGTTATCAAGGGCCCCACCCCACCACAAGTTGCTTTTGAGTGCTTACTTTTGGGTTTTGGTATATAACCAAACAAAATTTATATGTGTGGGAAGGAAAGAATGCGTTCTTTTAAAGCAGACTACCTATCTATCTATCAACAAAAAATTTAAATAAAAAGAGAGTAAAAATGATGGAGAAGAGTTAAAGAGGAGTAAGAGATGATGTGGTGCCCCTTGCAAGCATCTATGTAAATCAAATGCCTCTTTATTAACAAGAGAGAGAGAGAGAGAGAGATAAGCTTTAATTGCTTCATCACTCCCATCTATCTTAATTAATTTCACATACATATATTAATATCATACTCATACATGCATGCATACATCATCCCTTTTTTTCACTTTACCTTTTTCCTTACTTTTCTCACTCTTTTTCCCCTTTGCCTCGGATGCTCTTCTGCATCATCTTCTTCTCATTTTACTTTTGTCAATCAGTTCTTTATTACTATTGTTTTACTAGTTATTTTTTGGCCAAAGGTCTCGCGTTCGGACCCACTAAGTTCTCGTCGATTGAATTTTTGTCCCGTTTGGTTTTTCAAGTGTGGTTTACCTGTTCAAATGGGACTATATTGTATAGGAGCGGGCGGAGAGCTAAATCGAGATTTTGATAAACTATTTTTTTTTCAATTATTCAATTTGATAATTAGGGCTTTTGCACAACGATTTACACAAGAAGTTGAAAATTTAATGAATGTACCCTCTTAAGAGGCTTTAAGTGATCTTGATTTATATGTTAGTATCATTGTTCTTTTGTTAAATATTTGGTTAAGTGAATTATATAATTGAATAAGATATGAAATTAAAATTACATGCATGGTTGGGGTACGGCTTGGGTTATAGTATTAATTTGTCTCGGTTTGATCTTGTCTCAATAATATAGTTCTCTTATTTCGCTAGTGTATATATGTATATACTTGTAACGGTCACGACTTAGATAAAATAATTGATAAGTCGAATTTTGTAACGAAAAAAATGAAATTCGATGGTGACGCATCAGTGACATTCCATCAAATTTGAATCGACAAACTATTATCCATGACTTGTAATCATAAACATTCCATCATGAAGAGATGATTGTATTTCATTTTTCTCTCTTTTAGATTTGGTTTGGAATTTTAGAAGAAATGAAACGTGTGGATTTGTAATTTAAATATATAAAGTAGTGCATGATTGAAAACCGAATTGACTAGTCATACTTTTTTTTTTTTTTTTTTTTCTGGCTTAAACCGATCGGGAATATTATCGGCATAAATTTTAATATGATGGTAGGCGAGAATCATCGATCAAACATCATCAGTTCTTGAAATAATTAACCCATTTAATCAAATGAACACATAACAAAGCAACAGATACACGTCACAAAACGAATTGTACTACATTATCTTTTATTTTTATTTTTTTAGTTTTGCTCCGAAATCAAAGGGAATGAATTGAATATTATACATATGTCATATTCCATAAATCGTTTACTTTTGCCAAGCACAAGATTTTGGCTTTTAACTGAGAGAAGAAAGCTGAATTTTGGATATTAGGGTTTTGATTAGTGACCCCATCAAAAACCATGGTCCTTGAAAGCATAGTGTAATAATTAATATTATATGCATGAATGTAACGACACAAAAGCTGGCGAAAAAAATAAAATGTAATGTAATATATGATCATGTCTGAATGTTCTTTCATAAAATTCAAAAGCCCAAATCCCTCACTCCTAGGAGAGGCTTGTGTGTGACAAAAGTGGCCACTTCAAATTCCTAAATGAAAAGTTGCATATCATTATACTTTTCATGCAAAGTGTGTTTTTTTTGTTCTCTTTTTTCCACTTGTTTTTTTTTTTTTTTCTTTCCTGTAGAACCTGCAAGAAATAAAAGTGTTTTGCTTTTTGGAGCGATTTTATACATCTAAGTTATGGTTATATTTGGTGACTTTTTCTCTGGTTTTTATCATCCCTTTAGAATCTCTGCTTTGGAATTTTTATTGCCTATGATGATCGATTTAGTGATCGTGTCGTCTCGTTCCTCTTTCTGAGGGGACGTAACACTGGGGATTTAAACATGAATATATGAATTCCAACATTTTTTGGGACAGTGAGAGAGTAATTAATGTAGGATGCATCCATATATATATGGTCACGACTTGTACTGTTATCAGACCAAATTGTTGGTTGTTAGGTTTATAGAGGCCTAATTAGTGAATTATAACTTAATTAGATAACATATATACGGCCTTTAGATAACGTTTATGATAATTAAATAATTTCGGTGTAATTATAAAACTCATCATGCAAGATTAATTCATCTAATTAATAAAATATCCACCAAGCAAATGTAAGTTTCAAGCAAAAAATTAATTACTGCAAATTATGGAACATATATTAAGACTGCGCTCTTTAAGTGATAATGAACTAATTCACATGTGAGAAACCTAATTAAAGTATGTCACATCTGTGTCAAGAAATCAACACTCAAAATTTCAAATTCAGGTGGGCTATATATAAATTACATTTTGTGGATGCAAAGTTTCCTGACCTCTTCTATATATATATATATAAATTTCGTTTTCTGTAAAGCTATTCTGGTAAGGAAATTCCTATCATTTTCAGTTTATAGGCTGCATGCATTATATTTAATTCCACACCATATGTCCAAGTACTTTTTGGCGTAGAAATTATTAGAATTTTTGATAAATAATAAATAATGGTCCACTCCTATATTATTACGAGGGGCCAAGTTTTTGGACTTTGAAAAGGTTTTCGATCGCCATCAATATATCATACTAAATGTCAGTATCATTTTTATTTTTATTGTTGTCGAGATAAGTACATTGACCGTAAATCTGAATTTGTTTTATACATATTTAATTTTTTATGTATTCTACAAAGTTTTAATATGTTGCAAAACAATGGCCGTGCTTCTAATATATGGACCTCAAAATATTAGAAATGCAAAAAAATGCCGGCATAAGATAATTAAGATGAACAAACGGTAATTTAGAATAATTACTAGTTCCATCAATGAAAACATTTACACTAATTATCTTCTGAATAAATGTAATTTTAAAGAAGAAAAAGAAACATCTAAACCATTAATATAGTGGTGGACACAGGGGGTGATAGGGAACCCCCAACCCCACCCCCACCAAAAAATTCTTAAATTTCAAATATTTTTGGTACCTCTCGTCGTTGGGAAATTTCGATTTTTGCTCCTCAAAATTTATTTTATTTTTGTATCAGTCCATATATATA
>JAYJMF010388109.1:0-25191 GCA_036873715.1 Salvia sclarea | reverse complement strand
CGAGGGCACCTCAGCTGCACTCGCCCAAAAGCGCGACGAGTTAGCCAAGATTTCTCAAACCTTCGAATTGGCTGAGATTTACGATTATTTCACTAAGGACACGACTAATATGACGCCTTCGCAGTTGAAAGACCATTCGGAGTTCTTAGAGTTTCTCCGGACGAAGTACAACATGCGTTGGTCCTCCGACCCCACTCCACTGACGACGACACCAACAAGTATTTTTTTTTCTGATAAATTGTATTGTTATTTTCCAACTATCCAATACAATTTATATATTTTAATTAATTAATTATATAATTTTAATTTATTTTAAATTAAAAAAATTAAAATAAATAAAATAAATGTCAAAGCATTCCAACATGAAGAACTTTGATGCAGGGTCCATGAAGTCTGCAATATTTTAATAAAATATTAATACTTTTTGACCAAAGTCCTCCACATACATCTTTATGGCTAATATGAATAGTAGAAACTATGTACATCTATGCCACGAATTTAATGAATTGTAGCACTACTTTTTAGATACAAAAATCCATGGGTATTAAATGCCCCACCAAATTCTTTGTCGTCCCAATTCTTCGTGTGCGAAATTTCCAAAACTCCGGCTAATGCTCGCCTTTCAACCCTCACCGCCGCCGCCAGTAGCCGACACAACCGCCGCATCTTTCCTCACAACCAACAAACACATTAAACTCTGTTGGGAGATTCCCAACAGCCAAAACAAATTTCTCCTCTTCTATTTTCTTAGGTTAAACAGAGAGATTTACCCTTTCTCACTATTGGCGGGAAAATGGCGTTCACGCAAATTCACCCATCATTCCAGCTTTTAATTACTGTATAGATTTTCGATTCTGCCACAAAATTGTAATGGGAAATGTTCCTCCGTCGGCTCTCCGCCAGCCGCCGCCGCCGCCGCGCCACAGCTTGCTGGTTGATTCAAATACGATACCTCCTCCTCCGACAAGTAAAGCAGAAGAAGATAGATCGGTTAGTTTAGCAGCCATTTTTTTTTTCTGGCTCCATCTTTGTGCAATTAAATGAGAAGAACTGATTTTCGAATAGAGAAGAATGAATTAGGAAACCCTAACTGCGCGTTTACATACTTTGCATGTTAGGATGAATCGATAGAAATAATCGAAGCTAATTTATTGTTTACTCTGATGGATAGACCATAGAATGCTTAATTTTGAGCTAATCTTATTCTTCACATACTCAATAGGAGTATTATGTTTTACCAATTTAAGTAAAAACCCCTAATTTGATTTGCAGAGGGTTAGAAGTCGGCCATTCTATTTCCGGGGGGGTAAAAAGGCGGATCCCTCGAATTCGATCATTGAGTCCCTCCCCGACGAGCTGTTGATAGAAATTCTGTTGTGTCTCTCAGCTGATGAGATCTGCGACAATGCAAGGCCGGTGTGTCGCCGGTGGCACCATCTAATCCACACCAATGCTTTCGTGTGCGCACACCTTCACTCTACCAGCTCCGGACTTCTTCTCAAGTCACTCACGGACCTTCATGGCCCGGGTGCCCCAATTCTCGTGACTGCAACAACGCAAGGCCGAGTTGAGATATCCGAGTTGAGTTGCAGAGTCAAATTCCCAATTTTGTGTAGTTGTAATGGTTTGGCTTTGTCTTTGAGGAAAGGCCAGTATGCACGGAAGAAGATCCCCTTTATTTTCAATCCTGCAACAAAATGTGCCTTCGATCTCCCACGGTTTAATCCGGGCACGGACAGATTGGGTATGGCTTATGCTGCAGCTTCCATGGCGTATAAGGTGGTTGGATCATATCACAAGTCAGGGACAATAAACTGCGGTATATTAACTGTTGGAGTCGACAGCGCACGGAGAAATGTTGATGTAAAAGGATTATCCCGTGAAGCTATGTGGCTTGTAATGGAACGCCCTCCGCTGATCACAGAAGGTTTCGTGCACTGGGTTTTGGAAACTGATGGGGTGTATTCTTATGTGAAGAATGAAATATTTTCAGTGAGTTTGAATGTGGAGACTGAAACTTTTACAGAGACTCGGAAACCTGACCCTGTTTTAGCTCTTCCGGAGTATCAAGAGAGCAAACTCCGGTATCGTTGTCTGTCAACGGGGAAGTATCTATCTCTGTTCATTTATCGTGGAGCTTGGTCGTGGGAAGTTTGGGAGATGAAACCAGAAACGTGGGAATGGAGAAAGTTGCTACCCGATATCGACTTGGAAGCTCATAAGTTCAAAATCGAACAGTTGTCTTGGGAAAAACATGATGTTTTTGTCAAGCCAGTTGGTTGGGTTAGATACCCGGATGTGTTGGCCCTTTTCGTAAAAAATCTCTGTCACTCTTGCATTATCTACTATCTTGATACAGATGAAATCGACTCCGTTGAGTTATCTACTACCGCTAATTATCACTCCGTTGTACAGCATAGGAACACCCTGTTATGGTCTGAGCGGTGCTAAGGTATGAGCTTCTGCGTCGAATCCATCGAGCTACAGAAGGAATGTGGAGACTGAAAATTCTTGCAGAGACTGATTATCATGGCAAAAACAAAGGGACGAGTGCTGTTATTATCTATGCTGGTTAGATATGGACATTTTATGCGGCAAGGTTGGGAGATGAAACTGGAAAATGGAGAATGGAAGCTCATCAGTGCTGTGATAATCCAGCAGTTTGCTTCTGACATATGATGTTTTGCACAAGCCGATTGGTTGGGTTAGATACGTGGTGGTGTTTGGTCTTTTTCTTCGATGGCACGGGTGGCTCGTGCATTATCTACAATCTTGATACCGATGAAATCGACTCCATGGAGTTATCTGCTTCTATGAAATTCCAATGTTGTAGAGCATAGGAACAGCCTGGTATGGTCGGAGAAGTACTAAGATAAGAGCTTCTGTTATGTTTCATCTGATCAAGTTTAGTGCATAGGAACAACCTGGTATGAGATTCTAATTTTTTTAGTCACTATGTGTATTTGAGGGATCTTTAATCTATTAACTTTATTTTGTTTCATCTAATCAAGCTTGATAAAGTGGTAGCTGTAGTAAAATTCAGCTGTATTGTCTTGGTGCTTGAATGTTTCTTTCTATCAATACCAATCTCTTACCATTACACAATTCATTAGCATGGTCTAAGTCTCTCAAAATTATTACTTTCAGTGATAATTAATGATTTGGTGTACTAGAAGTCTAGAACACCTCAACCATGTTGTATTACAACGTCCTAATAAATTTTGGTGTACTAATTAATGATTTAGTGATAATTAATGATTTGGTGTACTAATTAATGATTTAGTGTTAAATTTTGAAGTTTTAATACATATGAGGTACTACAATTTTTTAATAAAGTGAAACAAAATCATTAAATAATTCTTTCAAAACTAACTCGCACAAAAGTCAAGAAATCCCTCCGTCCGTAAAAGTGTGCTTAACTTTTCATTATGATTCGTCCCACACAGTGTGTTGATTCTTTTTTTTTTAGAAATCATTCATTATATTTTTCTGTCAACTTTTCAATTTACTTATCGAAAAATCAATGAGGACCCATAACTTGAATTTATAAAATGAGATTTTCTTTCCACGCAATATTACTTTTCTAATTTCTATTACTATATCTCCGTCTCCGCAAATATTACGTTTCATTTGGGCATGAAATTTAAGGAGAGTTAAAAAGTAGTACGTATAAAGTAATGATAAAAATATATATATTAACTAAAATGTTGCATGAGTAATAAAGATGTTTTAAAAGGAAAATGTAACACATTGATTGGGAGTTGGGACGACCCGAAAACAGAAACATACCACTTTCGCAACATACCACTTTCGATATGACAGAGGTAGTAAAACTTATGTCAATAAAAAGTGAGCACATTCTTATCAAACAAAGGGAGTAATTAATTTGAGAAAAATCTAGTAAAACATACTCGCTCCGTTCCATTTTTCTTGTCTCGCTTTCTTTATTGAGTCGTTTGGTTCTTTTTGTCCTATCTTATTTTTTGGCAAGAATTTATAAACAAAAGCTATGTGGGTGCCATACTTCTATGTGGGTCATCAATTTTACTTTTTTAATTATTTTCTCAATTGTGCGTGCGCTTGTAATTTTGGCGGGAAAATAAAACTTCTTTTGCTTATTGTCGAAAGTTAAATGAAAGTTCTTGCCGCCGCCACCGCGCTCTGATCGGTGATCCCTATTCAAAAATCGCTCCCGCTCCGACGATCCGACGACAACGGGTTAGTTTATCAGCCTCCTCTTTCAAAATTAGGCTTATTGTCGAAAGTTAAAATGAAAGATACAGAGGAATTCAAGTCGATTGAGTTAAGGGCTTTCTGCTTTCAGTGGCTTTGTGTATGTGAATCTCTGAGGGAGATAAAGATGGCATAAACTAGCACTTATTTGGTTTCATATAATCAAACTTGTTGATGCTCATGTAGTTAACATATTGGGACCTTTAATGCTTGAATGTGGTAAAATCACTACTATATCTTCATGAAAAGCTCATAAGAGCTTCTGCTATGTTTCATCGAATCCATACCTTCTTGTAGAAGGAATGTGGAGACTGAAATTCTTGCAGAGACTGATTATCATGGCAAAAAAAAGGGTCTAGTTTTATTATCATCTGCCTACAGGGAGGTATCTATCTATGCTGGTTAAATATTGGTATCAATACCAATATTTTACCATTGCACAATTGATTAGCATGGTCCAAGTCTCTCCAAATTACTCATTACATATGTGTCGACTTTCTATTAACTAGATTCGCCACCGATGCGATGCATGATTATAGTTAGTTAGATACAAATAGAAAAATACTAAAATATCAAATACGTAATGTGCAATATAAATTGTAGGTAATATTGATTAATATCATGAACTATGAAAATTTAACAAAAATATCCAAGCGGCCAATTTCGAAATCCAAAGTATATATCGATGTAGTTCATAGAATGTCACATGTAATGATACATTTGTAATTCAAGTGTATAAATTAATATCTAAACTCGGTGGTTTAGGATAATATGATATGATATTGATGCAGGGAGAAGCGTGAAGATAGTAGAAATAATAAAAATACGAACACCGTTGATAATTAAATTATGCTGGAATACGCAGATAAAGTGAAAACCTGTTGGTTCTATAGGAACACCGAAAGAACACAGAAGAACGGAAAATAAACGCAAACTTTTCATTAATCAAAATCCAACTCCTAAAATACATAATAAAAACTCTTATTTATAATACTAATAACTTGGAAAGTAGGTAAATTGCTAATCTTTATTTCCATCTTATCTCCATCAGATATAAACACGACGTCATTTCAATCCATATGGAGAAAGTGTGTAACTTTAAAACGACAATGTTCTCATACGAATTGTCACTATACAATGGTTACATATGTCTAGGGGAGGGATAAAATACAACCCTCTATTTAAATAGGAACTAAGAACCAAACCCAATCCATTAATTTTGAAGATTGGGTGGTCTAGATTTAATGAAATGTTATTTTTCAAAATATATTCATTATTTCGAAAATTACCAAATTTGCTAATATGTATACTGTTATTTGCAAATGTGTAGATGATATTTGCAACGAGAATGTAGTAATATATACGTACAATCTTATTTGCAAATGTGTACAATGACATTTGCAAATATGTACACAGTCATTTGTAAATATGTACACTGTCATTTGCAAATGTCTGTTGGTCGGTACAAACGAAAATTTGGAAATTTGGTTGATTTTTTAAATTTGCAATGACTATATCAAATTTATAGATTTTTTATATTTGCAAATATCAAATCTGGACCATAAATGTGTGATAGATTGAAGGTGGAGATTGATTCTTAGTTCTTAATTTAAGGAGGATTTTATTTTAGCCCACCCCCATATGTATAAATATATATTTATATTTTAGAGAATAATTATTATAATTAACACATGAATTTTTCAGTGTGTGAGAAAGAAATTCTTAAAAACACAATTTATATAAAAGCAAAGGAAAAAGATTGAGTGATCCCACATCCCTCAGAGTGAGAATTGAAAGTTGTGGATGATTAGAGTGCATTTTGAGCGGTGATCAGCCTTGTATATATTAAAATTGAGGTGTGGTTAAATAGAAGAGATATTTGAAGATGAAGGAAGAATCGTTGGAATGGGACAACCCCAATCTCCCTCAACTCCTCCATCCCTTCCTTCAACTCTTCTGAAGTTTGTTTGATTATTGTATCAATTTCTGATTGATATGTTGGAATGCACAACTTCTCATCTCATTTCAATATAAGTAATTACAACCAATTGCTTACTAAAAATGGAGAAATGAGTCTCTTTTACTACAATCAAATATATGATCAATACATCTTTTGAAAACCTATTATTGCAGTGTAACGTTGATTCAGTCATGTTGATTCTTTCATGAGGTGAAAAGGCCAAACATTTCATTGCCAACTCAAAGATTGACGCCTTGGCGTGGAGATGTCGATCTTCACTTGATAATAGCAAAGCAGGCGCCACAATTTTGGTTGCTGCATTTTCTTGCATTGCTTCAATCACCCACTCTTTTAAGCTCTTTTCAGCACCAAACATATCATCCGTTGGCCTCTTCCCCGTGAACATCTCCAACAGCATTATCCCGAAACTATACACATCCCCATTTGTTCCCAACTCTAAAAGTGTATAATATTACATGCATTCATCATTTTGTTAGGATTAGTAATATGATAGAAGTGATATAATTAAGTAAGTAATATGATAGAAGTGAAGTTGAAAAGTGTAGCACTAATACATCACCTGGTGCTGCATAACCGATGGTCGCCAGTGTTTGAGTTTGGGCAACAGCTTCCCCTCCTTGGAAAAGCTTGGCGATGCCAAAATCAGCAAGATGAGCAACCATGTCTTTGTCGAGCAACACATTGCTTGACTTTATATCGAAATGAACAATTGGGAATCTATAACCATGGTGAAGATATTCCAGTGTTGCTGCAACATCTAGTGCTATTTTAAGTCTCTGGATAAGATCCAAATGATAAAAGTCATAATATAACCATTCATACAAGCTCCCATTTGGCATGTAACTCATAATCAAGGCTTTAAACTCTATGTAACCAGACCATCCAATAAATAGGACTAAGTTTCTATGCCTCATTATTGCAATTTCAGTATCAAAGCTTCTTGTTGCTCCTTGTAATTGTGTTGAAGCCACCTATTTCTATCCCGCATCGAATCGGTAAAGGTTCCTGACTCTACATATAAACTTGGAGTACCCTCCCCCCTTGTAAGGCCTTTTAAGGGGGTGAGAGCCTAATTCTCATAAATTGCAAGTTGAACACTTCAACTGCAACTTCTAGCCCATCAGAGAGTGTCGCTCTGAATACGAAACCATAACTCCCTCTTCCAATAAGGTTAGTCTTCACTAAATGAACTCGTTGCTTGTTCAAGCTCCGTGTAAGAAAATCTTCTCCATTCAACCACTGAAGGTGAAATATCAACACAGAGTGCCACTACAAAGATGAGAATGCCAATCGCTACAATTCTCACGTGACAAATTGAGGCAACAAAAGAGTGGAAATGGGCCAGTCTGCCAAGCCCAATTTCAAATTGGGTCAGGCCCAAAATTCCGATTCTAGTTTTGAACTTTCGATGTACAGTTCTCCAAAATTCATTTATTTAAATATGAAGTGTATAGCCATGGAGTGAAATTGTCCATCACAAAGTGGGTAACAAAATACTATAAATTTAAATGTCTTCTCTCTTATTCTGCAATTTCAATCTCCCCTCATCCTTCAACCTTCGACACTTCGATCTTAGTAGCGTCGCTTAGTAGGGGCTCAAGATAAGTTCCAACAATTTTAATCAAATTTAACGATAGAAAAAGTGCAAAAAAAATAAAAATGTTTTGCCGAGGCTTAAAGGCCCATCTTTATTCGAGCCCATAAAGCTTAGTCTAAGGGAAAAATTATCCAACATGTATGTATTAACTATAAATACATAATACATTTATACATTATATATTTATTTACACGAAATCACAGAACAAATTCAGAAAGAGAGACAATGGTTTTAGGGTTCACAAAAGCCACAGCTCAAACACGGTAAAGCAGAAGTAAATAGAGCGGTTAGTATAGCAACCTCCATCGTATACTCTTTATTTTCAATTTGTTTAGTTAAACAAAAATAATAACTGATTATCGAATACAGAAGATTGATTTAGAAAACCCTAAGGCAGTGTATACTTTACATGAAAAAAGATGGACAAATTTACTGTTTACATTGATGAACAAATGATGGATTGCTTGATCTTGAACTAGTTTTGATCATTTTATCCTAAGATAGCGTTCACTTTACATGATAAGATGGACTAATTGACTGTTTAGTTTGATGGATAAATGATGGATTGCTTGATCTTGAACTAGTTTGACAATTTTATCCTTCAAATACTCAATCCTGTATTTTATCAATCTAGCTTATCACTGAGGCTCCGTTCTCTTTGATGAAAAAATTATCATGGAAAAATGAGGAAAAGAGAACATTTTCCCTTTAAATTTTTCCTTTCTTTTCCATATCCTTATTTAGAAAAAGGAGTTCTACTATTTCTTCCTCCTCCTTTTCACTCAAATGGAAGGATAATATTATCCCACTTGCAAAAAATGAAAATATAGTAAAACTTCTTGTTTTAGATAAGTAGATGGAAAATAATGAAAATTTTAAAGGGTGAATGTTCTCTTTTCCCTCATTTTCCCATGATAATTTTTCCAACAAAGAGAACGGAGCCTGAGTGTAAACGTTGCCTCATTGATTGATTTGCAGAAGGTTAGAAGTCGACCAATGAATGCGTCTCTCCCCAACGATATGTTGACTGAGATTCTGGTGCGTCTTCCCGCTGATGAGGTCTATGACAATGCAAGGGTGGTGTGTCGCCGGTGGCACCATCTAATCCACACTGATGATTTCGCGCATGCGCACTTTCACAGTAATAGCTCCGGTGTTCTCCTCAAATCACCCATGGAAGGCCTAGTGGAGAGCTCCCCAGTCTTCGTGACTGCAACAGCGAAAGGCGGAGTCGAGATATCCAATTTGAGTTCCAGATTAAAGTTCCCAATTCTGCCTAGTTGTAATGGTCTGGCTGTGTCTTTGAGGAAGAGAGTCTCCAGAGGGAAAGGATCTAGATTCAAATTCCCAATTCTGTGTATTTCCAATCCTACAATTAAATGTGGCTTAAATCTCCCAAAGTTTCCTGTTCCTGTTAGAGATATTCGGATTCTTCGAATGAGCCTGGCTTACGCTTCAGCTTCCATGGCGTATAAGGTGTTTGGATCATACGACAAGTCAGGGGAAACACACTTTGTTATATTAACCGTTGGAGTCGACAACGCTTGGAGGCATGTCGCGGTTGAGGGATTATCCGACCAATCCAAGTGGCTTATAACGGATGGTTACCGTGTTCCTTTGACCACAGGATGTTTTCTGCACTGGGTTTCGGAGACTCATGTGCTTAGTTTGAATGTGGAGACTGTAACTTTCACAGAGACCCCGTTTCCTGTCCATATGTTTCCTACAAATAGCTATAAACAAAATTGGCATCATCTGTCAACGGGGGAGTATCTATCTCTATTTGTTCCTCGTGGAGATTGGTCGTGGGAAGTTTGGGAGATGAAGCCAGAAACATGGGAATGGAGAGAGTTGCTCCCCAGTCTCGACTTGGAAGCTCATAAGTGCAAAATCCAACACTTTGCTGTGCAAAAAAGTGATGTTCTCAAGCCAGTTGGTTGGGTTAGATACCCGGAGGTGATGGCCTTTCTCTTCAATGACACGGGTCGCTATTGCATTATCTACAATCTTGATACAGAGGAAATCAAGTCCATTGAGTTATCTAATACCGCTGTTCGTCACCATGTCGTACAACATAGGAACAGTCTGATATGGCCGGAGTGGTGCTAAGGTAAAGGCTTCTATTGTGTTTCGTCTACTACGATGACATTGTTTAGTGCCTAGGGACAACTTGGTATATATGCTATTGCTTTTTAGTCACTATTTGTATTGAAGGGATGTTTAATCTATAACATCATATTTTTTTTTTCATATAATCAAGTTTGACAAACTTGTAGTAGTAGTTGATGCATATGAAACTAATAGAAAGCTTCGTTGTTATTGTGCACGTGCTCTGGCCCACCACGTCCAACGACGAGTGAAGAAGAAAGAATAATAGATTGGTTAGTTGTTGGTTTAAATGAAAAATAATAATTGTGTATAAACATGATTTCCGGGTTAGAAAAATGATTTTATTTTTGAGGAGATGACCATGAGCGGACAAGTTTTCAGAAGATGAGACTTTTACAGCAATCGCCATGTCGAAGAAATACAATATACGCATGAAAGCTGTGAGTAATACATATAATCAAACAGGTGGATTTTTTTTTTTGAATTTTTAATAGAATGATAGTGAATACATACTCTTGAATCTTGATGATACTGATGGTTGATGAGTTTTTCCACACTGCAATCAACAAATAATTAATACTCCCCCTTTAATTTAAGGCAAAAACTTCCATATCCCCGATATATATATACAGTACCTTATATTCAAGGGTGATGGAGGTAGAAAGAGAATACATTTTGAATGTAAACAGTGTGATGTATATATACCCCCCATGTATAAGAGTCCATCTCGTCTTCACAAAGACTCCTGTTACCTGTCTCTTGTTGTCAACGCAAAAGCAAACACCATAAGAATTATTATCTGTCAGCACAAAAATTGAGAAAGATAATCTGTCCGAGTCTTGCACAATTCGTCTTCTAATTACAACTTCAATCCTTCTTGAAGATCTCTTAGCAACATTAGGGAGTGTTTGACTAAGCTTATCTTAAAGAGCTTATAAGCTCCAATAGTTATAAGATGCAATTCTTCAAGAGAGCTTATAAATTGTCAAAGTGTTTGGATAATGAGCTTATAAGCTCGAAAAAAAATTGTGAATTTAGAGAAAAAAAGTATTAGTTAAAAAGAATAAATTGAAGAAAAATGAAATTAAAAAGTTATATGATAAAAATATTAAATCATTATAAAGTTATTTTGGTAAATTATTTATTGCTTATAAGCTTATGAAAAAATAAGCTGGGTATGAGCAACTTATTTTTTGGAGAGCTTATAAGCTACATGAGCTTATTTTTACAGCTTATAAGCTGTTGATGAGCTTATTTTGCCAAACACTTTGCAACAACTTATAAGCTCAGCCAAACACCCTCTTAGTCTAAATATTCCTAAAGTTTTTCAATAGCTCCGGGATATCATAGCTGTGGATGACATGCTCGGCTGTGCATCAAAATAACGTCATGTTTTTGCTGCTTAGGTCGGAAAAGACCATGCAAGAATCCGTCGAGGTGATCCATCTTTCCGACATCGGATTCAAGATTTGGGTCGTGATTGCAACCTTTTCAATGCTTGGTTATGTGCAATTGTAATGGTTTGGTTATGGGGATTGACTTCTCCCCTATATTGCCAAACTTGCAACAAGATGACCCTTTAGTTTCCCACTAAATGTGGTTTCTTCGGCATAGCTTATGCTGCAGCTTCCATGTATTTGAATGTTATTACAACTTTTTAGTGCTTGAGAGTTGCAATTGGTCATCATATAAATTTACCAATCTTAATAAGAGAGAATTGGAGTACTATTGAAATTACTATTGGGAGGAATAGTATAAGGCGTTTTTGTGTCTGTGATCACTGTAGTTTGAATAGTATAATGGCATTATCGTTATTTTGTTACATTTAGAGGCAATTTTTGCAAGAGTAAAAACTAAAAAGTCATTGTGACCACCGCCATTCTTCATACTATCTTTTTACCTACTTTTTTGTTCTGCAATTCTACACAAAATTGAGTTCCAAAGTTACTAATTCGACGGCAAATTTGATCGCCATTCCCCTCAAGAAACCTCCGAATTCGGTAACGCAATCTAACAGTCCAAGATAGAACTCACTAAACACAAGCGCTACAACAACAAAAAAGGTAAACTTTGGTTCCATAAACCTCTTTTATCTTTAAATTTTTTGATAACCCTAGAATTATATGCTAGGATTTTCCATCCAATTCTTTAATAGAACATTATGGATTTTTTTGGTTGGATATAAAAGATGAAATTTACATCCCTGTTTTACAAAAAATCGAATGTTGGAGGAGTTAGAGCAAGTTGGGGGTGGGTTTCTTGTGTTTGTGTAGCCTCCTTTCATATTTGGGTTGAGGCACCGGTCGGCGTTGGCATCGGCGGTAGCTCTCTGAGTTGTTGATTGTAGGGTTGAGGTGAGGGCAGGAGTTGTTCGGAATTTTCACCTGAAATTAAGAGGATTTGGGATTTTGGGGTTTAGGGTTTAGGATTTAGGATTTAGGGAGAAAGAGAGTAAAGACACTGAGAGAGACGTGAGAATTGAGAGAGTTTCTTCGAGAACAAAATTGAGAGAGTAGAGGGTGGCGTCAGTGATTCTGTCAACATATCCTAATACATTGTGGGCTTCATGAAAAGTATTGGGCCCATAATTTAAATTAGAACAATCATTATGTGACTTGCCACTTTTCAATAAATTGTTTAGTAAAATTCTTGAGCTATTTCTTGCATTTTTGACAGCAGGTATGATGAATGAATGAATGAAAGAGAAGGGCCCATTTTTTATTTTTGTTCACAGATACAAGTGACTTTCACTCAGAGACAGAGTTGAGGTGTTAAACATGGAATTTTTTAGAATATGTATGTGTTAAAAATGAAAATGAAAAATTGTGGGTAACTTTTTTCATTTTCTGGTCATGGCATAATGGTGTCTTACTCTTCTTCTATACTCATGCAGATATACATACATACCTTCCATTTTTCTTCCTCAAAATCTTTCTTTTGCATTATTTTTCTCTTAAAGAAATTGTTTAGTAAATATTCATGATTACTAGGATTTACTGTAATTTGAATTCGGAGTTGTTATTAGCTTCATTCTGATGTGAATTTAAAGACAATAATAAAATTATTTGTTTTGCGGAGTATTTTGCCTTTATGTGAACTCCAATGATTTGTTTTGTATTTACTAATTTGTGTTCTTTCTCTCGTCAGTTTCGACTCCAAGAAAGCTACTCCGTCTCTTCAAATTCGACAATGAGTTAAGTTTTTTTGCTACCTCTAATTTAATATTTCGTCTTGCTTTGCGCTCTTTCTTTGCAACTGAAGGTCATGATTGTGCTTGTTTAATTATAGTCATTATTTTGAGGTTTAGAAAATGGGCTTCTCTGCTCTAGGATTAGAACCAAATGAGCTTTTTAGGTTTAGGGAATGGGCTTTGTTACTCTAGGATTAAAACCAGACATCATTCTCAAGGTCTCCCTGGGCTCACTCCGAGTTTGTTTATTGTAACTCCTTACAACGGCAGCTTTGGTAACTTACCGCTTTACTTTCTTGCTTCATTTTTTCTTTTTACTATTTTGTACTTTGACTCACTAAATTTGTGACTTCTTATGCGCGATATCAGTGATAGTTTTTAGTTTTTTTTATTATGGCAAAAAAAGGAAGTGGACTTTCAGCTAAAGGTTTTTTATTGCTTATACTTATTTTTATCGGTTGCATACGTACCTTTAATTTATTTTTGTCATGTTTTATATCTAGACCTTAATGATGGGAAGATATTTAGACTTGCTGGAGTATTGTAATTTGAACTTTTCTACATTGCATTGTTGTGAATTATGATGTCACACTTGACATTTATTTTCAATTTTTTGTTGATTTTATTGCTTTATTGTGGTCCAACAAATGCTAATTCCAATTCCGTATAGCAATAGGTAATTTTACAATTTAATTTCATATATTGTTTTTTTTTTTTTTTTTTTTATATAAATCATCTTGACTTTGTTACTAATATGGTATCTAGATGGTTCTACGAGTGACTTGCAAAAGTTAAGACTTTAGTGTGACGCAAATGTGTTTGAATAATTCAAATGCTTCAGGATCCAAACGTACATCTAAGGCTTCTTGCGGAATTAGGCGTTCAAAGGGTATGTGTTTATTCTAAGCTCCTTTCGTTTTCTAATAAGACGAACATTCATTTATAAGAAATAATTGTGGTTCATGTTTGAGTTCTTTTCATTTCTTGTTTATGTGGTCATGTATATTATAATTTTGATTTGGTCATTTTTTTATGTTGTTTTAATTTCTTACTCTTTAATTTGCTTACTCTAGCTATTGCATGATCAGGTCACACGTCAACTTTGTGTTTCTGCAAGAAGATATTGGGATGTTCACGCCATTAAAATAAATACCCAATTGAAGAAGATACTGAAGATCCTCGAAATGATACTGTTGATCAGTATATGTATTGTTGCTGCGTTGTTGCCGAACTAAACAGTAAGTAATTAGTCTTTTAGTATATGTTTGTTGCTTAGGTCGTCTCATGTGTGGTTTCTATTTTCCACCACTACTTCATGATAAGCTTTGTCCACCACTACTTCATGTAGATTTGCGAAATAATTTCAAAAATCCTTCAAGTGTTGCTATTAAACTATATTATTGTTATTTGTTTCAAATACGTGCTAATGATAAAAGAAATAATTTGTGAACTGGTGGCATAATACAACAATTTCCGTTGATGTTTGTGTTAAGATTGAGACCCAATGACTAGATTTTTCCACCATAACCAATCAAGGTTGGAAATGAGGGCTAAATCATACTTAGGATAGTATTACTTGCGTAAAATCCTTTGTTATGCTATTCTTTTGCCTAAAACCTTTACAAGCAGACCACGGGATTTACGTTGTCGTTACATGAATGTGCTAGCGCTTGTTGCGAGATCTGACTGCCTAGATATTTTCCTCACGGTGACTTGTAACCCAAAGTGGATGGAAATTCACATAGAATTACTTTCTATTTGAAAGAGTTATAACATGGCTGATTTGTTAGCTAGAGTTTTTAGAGCAAAAAATGAAGAACTCAAAGAAAACTATGAAACGCTCATTGTTTTGGGATGGTTGTTACTTATTTTTATGTTGTCGAATTTCAGAGAAGACACCTTCCACATGTTCATTGGTTGATAATATACAACCTCGATATAAGTTAGCTTCCACCGAGGCTTATGATCGATTTGTATCTGTTGAAATTTCAGATTCTAATCTAAATCCACACTTACACTCTTGCCTTGTCTCAATATGAAATAGAGGTTTAGGTAAAATTATTTAGACTTTTGGGTGTGCTTTTGGATTTGTTTTGAATTCCACTTAGTGAAGGAACATATTTTGTTTTCTCTATTTTTTTTATTTGATCCAATTGTTATTGTTCGTTTTGTAATCAAATGCTTTTGATACTGGTTATGATTTGGTCATTGTTAGTTAGGTTATAGGAAGAAATGGAGTAACCTTTATTGTTTCTTTTTGAATTACCATCATTTGGAATTAATACTACCATCAATAATTAATCTTTTGAGAAAATGATGACTTTCTAGAACTTTTGAATACAAAGAAGAATGGTAAAAACATTAGCTTGAAGTTAAAGAGTCGGGTTATCAAAGTCCTTTGTGCCAATCTATTTTCATTACAAAAGGCTCCCTTTGTTTGAGATTTTTTATGTTGCATTGTCTCTCTATATACAAACAATTAGGAATCTTGAGCTTTCTTCTCATATTTCTCTATCTTACCAATCTTGAAACTCGCATTCGAGACGGTTGGGTCCTTTACAAGAACTCTCGTAAGATTAGATAGGAGCAACAAGAGCAACAACAGGAAGAATGAGAATGCTCTGGAACTTCAAGGATTTACTTGACTCTCATCTCTAGGAGCAGATATTTCCATAATCTCAGATGCTCGGCTGCGGAGCCGTCGTGGAGGCCCGAATGGGATAATAGATGATAATGAATCGTTCACCAATATGTTGCAGGTGCGTCTCAATATTCTTAAATTTAAATAGATATTGCTTATGCAAATCTACTAAAGTTTTAAACTTCCAATTTGTAGCGGCATCTTGAGGCTGTTAGTTGTATGCATATATATATATGCCTCGATGCAACTTTTGGATTCATGTTATATACAAAATTTATTGTATACATTGGTGGTCTTTTTATGAATTGAGGGATTGTACAAAAATCGATTTCGAACTCTTCCTAATATTTAACTTAATTAGCATGAATCACATCAAATTTGACCAGTGTCTTATTTGCTTCTACAAGCCACGTCACCATCGCCTGACAGAGCAATTATAGAAACACCGCGTCTTACGCGGTGCAAAATTTCTAGTAGCATATATAAGTTATTATTTGGTTACATGTATTTGATTTCTCGTGTATGTCAATTAATGTAGATTCTAGAAAATAATCTTTATAGATTTGATTGGAGGTTAGCTCTATTGTGTGGTCACCTATTGGGTCAAAGGGATGGGATATTGTAAATTAGACTTTAATTCTAGTTAGGAGGTATGAACTACACTTTTTCTAACTATAAATATCTCACCCTTCTATATTGTAAGTGACACTGTTCTTCACTGTAAACGATACTTTCGTACGATTTGCACAAGAGAATTTGTGAATATTTAATAAAGGAAGTGAGCTACAATTTTTGTGAAACAAAAGAATACCCCCTCCATTCCACTTGCAATGTTCCACACCATATTGGGGCATTTGGTTTCCTTGATTAACCTTGATTAGACTTGATTGATAAAATAATCAAGACTTACTAAGTGTTTGGTTTGCATGATTGGGTCTGTGATAGATTATTTGACTCTCATGTTATCATCTATTTGCTTGATTATTAATCAAACCTTCAATCCATAATACAAATTTTCAAAATTACTTTTTATTAAATTTATTTTAATCATAATCAAGTATGAGGAAATAAATTGAAAGGACAATTTTGATATTATATAATATTTTGGTCATAATTACATACATGATTAATAATTCAAATAATTCAATCATCATTTATTCTATCAATTTAAACTAATCTATCCCATCAAGGAAACCAACGCCCCATATATATATAGTCACAAAATGATATATACTATGTGACCCACGAAAATTCTTACTGAATTATCAATTAAATAATGAGACATTTGAACTTTACTATTGAAATTAAAAAGTGAGATATATTGAACAGAACAGAGTAATAAATTATATGAAGAAATTAGCGGTAGAATCTTAGACTGAAAGTTAACCTTCTAATTAAAAGTTTAAAACCCTAAAGTCGAACAAAGATAAGTTGGAACTCAAATTTTGGGCCCAACTAAATATGTTACCCTTAAAATAAAAAAACTTAATTTATATCTTCTCCTCTTATAAAATCCGGCTAATGCGCGCCGTTCAACACTAACCGCCGCCGCCAGTTGGTAAGATACTTGATCGCATCATCGAGGGTTCATGTAATTTCAAAAAATAAAAAATTATTTCTCTTCTATTTCATTTAGGGCAAATTGGTATAAAACTATAAACTATAAGAATTTCGATTTTTTTATTCGTAAATCATAAAATTATTGGTTATTACATACAGTATCATAATGGGAAATGTTCGGCCGCCGGCCCTCCGCCAGTCGCCGCCTCCGGTCCGCCGCGGCCAGCCTATTGATTCAAACACGAGACCTGCTCCGACGCCATCGGTTAGTTTAGCATCCATCTTTATTTTCACTTTTTTTCTTGGCTCCATCTTTGTTCTGATTTTGGAAAACCCTAAGGTAGCGTTTACTTTGCATAACAATCCAATCTAATCTATTGTTTACTTTGATAAATAAATGGTGGATTGCTCAATTTTAAACTAGTTTTACGATTCTATCCTTTATGATTTATCAATCTAATTTATCACTCAAAGTAAATGCTACCTAATTGATTTGATCTGCAGAGGGTTAGAAGTCGGCCATTTTATTTCTGGAAGTGTAAAAAGGCGAATCCCTCAAATTCAACGATTGAGTCTCTCCCCGACGATCTGTTGATTGAAATTCTGTTGCGTCTATCAGCTGATGAGATCTATGACAAAGCAAGGCTGGTCTGTCGCCGTTGGTGCAATCTAATCCACTCCGATTGTTTCGTGCAAACGCACTTAGGTGGTGATTGGTATGATGGAATGGAGGTGAAAATGGAATGGTGATTCCTATCTCCATTCCATTTCATTACTTCGTATGATTTTTCCATGGGAATCACCATTCCCTTTGGAATCACTATCCCCCTCCATTGGGAATAACCATTCCTTCCAAAACATATGGTATTACCCATTCCATTTCTTTGTTGATTCCTCCTTGATTCCTTCATCAAATTTATCATATATTAACTATTCCTATTTACTTTATAATATTATTCATTCCATTCCCCTCTTCATTCCATTCCTTTCTTCATTCCATTCCCTCATTATTCCATTCCATCCTACCGGTCACCACCTTACATCGTGCTAGTTCCGGACTTCTTCTAATGCCAACCTATGACGTTTGTCATTCCCGGATTTCTCCAATTTTCATGACTGCAACAACGCAAGGGCGAGTTCAGATATCCAGCTTAAGTTACAGAATCAAATTCCCAGTTCTGTGTAGTTGTGATGGTTTGGCTTTGTGTTTGAGGGAAGACAAGTCTCGATGGAAGACCGCCTTTATTTTCAATCCTGCAACAAAGTGTGCCTTCGATCTCCCGTTGTCTCGTGTTGACAGTGCCGGGCGTTTTCTATATACATTGGGGATGGCGTACGCCGCAGCTTCCATGGCGTACAAGGTGTTTGGATCATATGACAAGTCAGGGAAAGCAGACTTTGTTATGTTAACTGTTGGAGTCAACAAAACTTGGAGGCATGCTTCAGTCGAGGGATTATCCCCCAAACTTAGGAGGCTTACTTCTACTCCATTGATCACAAGAGGTTTTGTGCACTGGGTTTCGGAGACTCATGTGGTGAGTTTCAATGTGGAGACTGAAATTTTTACAGAGACTCTGATTCCTGACCATAATAGTAATTGTTGTCCAGTGTCAACGGGGGAGCATGAGTATCTATCTCTTTTGATTCGTCGTGGGAAGTTTGGGAGATGAAGCCAGAAACATGGCAATGGAGAAAGTTGCTCCCCAATCTCGACTTGGAAGCTCGTAATTACAAAATCCCACAGCTTGCTCCGAGAAAAGTTTATTTTGTCAAGCCAGTGGTTGGGTTAGATACACGGAGGTGTTGGCCTTTCTCTGCTGTGGCTATTGCATTATCTACAATCTTTATACAAAAGAGTCCGAGCCCATCAGGTTGTTTTTTCCCGCTGGTTATCGTTTGGCTGCTATACAGCACAGGAACAGCCTTGTGTGGTCGGATCGGTGCTAAGGTAAGGGATTGGGCTTATGCCCTGTTTCATCTAAGTTGAGGGCTTTCTGCTTTCAATCGCTATATGTATGTGATTATGTGAGGGAGATGAAGATTGACATAGCCTAATACTCCCGCCGTCCTATTCATAATGTCCCACTTACCTCTTTTGTTTGTCCCATTCATAATGTCTCATACCTCTTTTGGCAAAAAAATACACACAAAAGCATGTGGACCCCATGTGGGCCACACCACCTTACACTCATCAATTTTGATTTCTTAATCTCCGTACCCAAAAGCAATGAAACATTATGAATGGGACAGAGGGAGTATCATTTTGTTTCAAGTAATCAAACTTGTTGTTGCTTTGATGGGCTTCTTCTTGGCACAATGTTTATTGTAACTTGTTCCTCTGTCCCAAAAATCGTGTCCCACTTCATTTCCCACACTACAAGAAAATTCAAAATTAGCAAGGGAAAAATTCCCTTCCTAAACAAGCTCAAACCTTGCTAAGGAATAGCAAGGAAAACTCCCTGTTTAAATAAGTCTATTCCCAATCTATTTTCTTCGTAGATAAGTTTATTCCCTTGCTAATCCACAACTAAAACTAAGTAGTTTAATGCACGCTCAAGCTACTCGGATCGAGTCTTCTTTCTCTTTCCTTCCTGAGAGAAAATCTCTTTATCCTCATTAGGAAATTTCCATCTCCCTATCAGAAAACTTAATTTTCAATCTGGACTTTCGTCGAACAATTGGCGTGGCACCGTGAGATGAATTTCGTGTGGAATTGGTTGCTTTTTACTAGAAATTATCTTTTTTTTCACTTTCTAGCTACAGGATATTCAAATTAATCACACTTTTTCGAATGATACGCTTTTTCATTGTAAATATACTTTTGTACGTTTGTACAAGGGAATTTGTAAATATTTAATATGAAAATGAGCTACAAACAAATAATACTTGCTCCGTCCCATATATTCGCAATAGATCATTATTTTTGGACACGGTTATTTAGGAGAATCTTCAAATTGAAATAAAGTCGTGTTAAAATGTAATTTAATCCCTAGAAAATTTTCGCCCACTCGGCCTCTCCATAAGTCGAACAAAGATACCTCTTTTAAGAATTTCTCATGCATTGAATTTATTAAGTCTAAATAAGTTGGAATTAGAACTTTGGGCCCAACTAAAAGTATCGCCCTTCTCTTCTTTCTCACAACTAACACAGCAAATATCAAACTCAAAATCTGAATTTCTCTCTTCCGAAAATCCAATTCGGTTGCAGATTCCTGACGACTCAATTCGTAAAATGTTTAATATTGAAAAAAAAGCACTCAGCTGTTTATCAAATCAAATTTCTTCTCGTGTAGTTTACGTTAAATTGGTTGTTTTACGCCACAAATTGATTTTCCTATCTCACTATAGGCTAGAAATCGATTTTCCACCTTTTAGTTACTTTATTATAGATTTTCCATTCTGCGGTCGGCCATCTGCTTGGTGATTGATTCAAACAAGCTAAAGCAGAAGGGGATATATTGGTTAGTTTAGCAACCTCCTAATTCTTTATACTCTTTATTTTCAATTCTCTTCAATTAAATGAAAAAAAATAATTGATTATCAAAACCCTAGGTATCTTTTACTTTGAATGATAGGATGGATTCATAAAAATAGTCCCGAGTTAAATCTATTATTTACTTTGATGGATTAACGATGGATTGTTTAATTCTGAACTAGTTAATTTGACAATCTTATCCTTCAATCTACCAAGGTTTATTATTGGAGCACCCCTTTTATTGGAAAGATTGAGTATAGCTTACGCTGCAGCTTCCATGGCGTATAAGGTGGTTGGATCCTATTTCGAGTGTGGGTTAGCACACTGTGGTATATTAACTATTGGAGTCGATAACACATGGAGAAATATTTCCATTGAAGGATTATCTAGGTGGGCTTTGTGGATTTTTCCCTTGATGACAGGAGGTTTTGTGCACTGGGTTTCAAAGACTTTTGTTGTGAGTTTGAACGCTGAGACAGAAACATTTACACACGTATCTTTGTTTGTCAATGGGGGGGAGTATCTATCTGTATTTGTTTCATTTGGAGATTGGTCGTGGGGAGTCGGGGAAAATGAAGCCAGAAACATGGGAATGGAGAAAGTTGCTCCCCAATCTCGACTTGGAAGCTCATAAGTGCAAAATCCAACAGTTTGCTTCGACATATGATGATGATTTGGCCAGACCAGTTGGTTGGGTTAGATACCCAAAGGTGTTGGCCTTTCATATCCTCAGTTCTTTCATTATCTTCAATCTCTTGATACAAAGGAAATCGACCCCATTAAGTTGTCTACTACAGCTATTCTTCACTGTGTTCGATAGCATACGAATAGCTTGTTATGGCCGGAGAAGTGCTAATTATGGTAAAGGATTCTGTTATGTTAATCATCTACAAAGATGACAAAACCAACTTTGTTTTTGTTTCTTGATCATGTTTAGTGCATAGGAACAACTTGATATGGTGTTGTTTGGTTTAGTTTATGTTATGGGTAAGATTAATAAGTATGATAGGACTGTTTTGATTATTTAGTTTGTGTTTGGATTTATTGATTGTAGTGTTGGGATAAATTGGAGGATTAAAGCTAAGTGCTGTTGCACAATACCAAAGTTGCTCTTTTGGTGTAGACATGAAAATTCAAGAACAAGCAGGACCTTAATAATTTAGATGAGAGTAGTTTAAAATTTTGCTTTATGCCTTTCGGGATTGGTGGATTATTAAATATTTAACCAAATTAGGGTAAAATCTAGTAAATTCAACCCTCCATCATTTTTGTCGGGCCGGTGGTGGGAGCTATTGGGGCGAGGGAATCCCCTTTTTCTTTGCTACAAGGATAAAAACCAATCACATTTTTCATAACTATAACTAACACTTTTCATCACCGTAAATGACACTTTTGTATTTTGCACGACAAAATTTGTGAATATTCAATACCCCCTCCGTCTTGTAAAAATAGAACACTAATTTTTTTTGGGACGTCCTGTAAAATTAGTCCACATCCATTTATGGAAACTTTCGCACAATATTTTATTATTTTTTTTTTAACTTTTTTACAAATCCTACCCCATCACTTTAATTTAAATAATCCTTATTACCCACTTTAATGTGGGTCCTTTCTCCAATAACTTCACCAATATTTTATCCATTCCCAATAACTTTACCAATATTTCCTTAAAATCCGTGTCCTCCCTCTTGTGTCCTATTTTTACAGGATGGACGGTGTATGAAATGAGCTACATTTTTAGTAAAACAAATAATACTTCCTCCGTTCCACTCTGAAACATATCATTACTTTTTGATACAGTTATTTCGGTAAAAATTAAAATTGACTAAAGTGGTGTTCAAACACATGGGTATATTTAAAATGTACTAATATAGACCGGTACCCTAGTTTCCTTTTTCTATTAATCAAGTAAGGAGATATTTGAAATGGTACAATCTAAACTAAAATGTATATATCGAAGGGAACAAAAGAGTAACAAATAAATACATACACGAAGAAATAAGGTTTAGAATCTTAAACGTAGAATTATCTAGATAATTTAAAACTAACAAAAGTACACTTAAGGGAAAAAAAAAGCCTAGCAAAACTCTAGATAAGTTGGAACTCAAACCTTTGGCCCAGCAAATATATCGCCTACTCTTCTAGATCACAACTAACACTGGAAAAATCAAAATCAAATTCTGCCCCAAAATCAAAAATCAAAAATCAAAAATCAAAAATCAAAAATCAAAATCACAACTAATATTCTGCCTCAATATTCTAATGGAAAATATTCCTCCGTCGGCCCTCCGCCAGTGGTCTCCGCCGCGCCGCTGCTTGCAGATTGATTCACCTGCTCCGACGGCAAGTAAAGCAGAAGGAGATGCATCGGTTAGTTTATCAGCCTCTTTCATATACTCTTTATTTTCAATTCTCTTCAATTACATTAATTACATGAAAAGAATAATTGATTCTCTAAACCCTAAGATATCGTTTACTCTGATTGATATGATGGATTGATGAAAATAATCCAGATTAATTTGTTGTTTACTTTGATAATTAAATGATGGATTGCTTTGATAATCTTAAACACCGAATACTCAATCTTATGTTCTATCAACGTAGCTTTATCCCTCAAAGTAAACGCTGCCTGATTGATTCACAGAGACCCAGACGTCAGCGACTCTTTCTCCTGAGCTGTAAAAATGTGAATCCCGCAAATTCAACGATTGAGTCTCTCCCCGACGAGCTGCTGGTCGAAATTCTGGTGCGTCTCTCAGCCGATGACATCTACGACAATGCAAGGCTGGCGTGTCGCCGTTGGCGCAGTCTAATCCACACCAATGCTTTCGTGCGAGAGCACTTGCACCGCACTAGCTCCGGACTTCTTCTCGTGCCATTTTCTGAATCTCACAGGGCGTATCCTCCAATTTTCGTGTCCGCAACAAAGCAAGGGCGAGTTCAGATATCCAACTTAAGTTGCAGAAGCAGACTTCCAATTATGTGTAGTAGTGATGGCTTGGTTTTGTCTTCGAGGGAAGACAGGCCGGCTAGAGCACATTCCCTGTTTATTTTCAATCCTGCAACAAAGTGTGCCTTTCACATTCCAATGCTTTCGATTAGAGAACCGGTGTTGGAAAGATCGGGTATAGCTTACGCTGCAGCTTCCATGGCGTATAAGGTGGCTGGATCATATAGCGAGTCTGGGTTAGTACACTGTGGTATATTAACTGTTGGAGTCGACAACGCTTGTAGAAATGTTGCCGTTGAAGGATTATCCCCTGAAGCTAGGTGGTCTTTACGGAGTCGTCCGTTGATGACACCAGGTTTTCTGCACTGGGGTTCGGACACTCGTGTGGTGAGTTTGAATGTGGAGACTGAAATTTTTACAGAAACTCCGTTTCCTGCTGGAGTGAGGTATAACCTGAATTGTTGTCATCTGTCGACGGGGGAGTATATATCTCTATTTATTCCTCGTGCAGGTTGGTCGTGGGAAGTTTGGGAGATGAAGCCAGAAACATGGGAATGGAGAGAGTTGCTCCCCAAGCTCGACTTGGAAGCTCATTATTGTAAAATCCAACAGTTTTTGCAAATTTATCTTGGTTTGGTAAGGCCAGTTGGTTGGGTTAGATACCCGAAGGTGTTGGCTTATCCGGGTCGGTCTTGCATTATCTACAATCTTGATACGGAAGAATTCGACTCTGTTGAGTTATTGAATGGCTCTTATTGTTACACTGTTGTACAGCATAGGAACACCCTGGTATGGTGTTAAGGTAAGGGATTGTGCTTTTGCTACTTTGTGGACTTCTTCTTTGTGCTGCATTCCATTGTAAAATTCAGTTGTAGTAAGTGAAAAAACAGCTTCCAATGGTTAGGGATGCCATGTAGTCAACATATTGGGATCTTTATTGCTTGAATGTTGGTGTTTATTGTTTATTGGCCACTCTAATTTAGTCTTTGTAAAATAACGCCACGTTTTGCTGCTTAGGATGGAAAAGTTCACGTAAGAATCCGACAAGATGATCCATCATTCTAATCGAGCTACCTTCTCTTACAAAACGCTATAATGTTGTGGTGCTTAATTTAAGGGATTTCAGCAAAATACGAGGATTAGTTCCGCTCCAATGCTCATCGTGGGCAAGAGTTAACGTGCCCACTGCTGATGTGGCAACGCCACGTGAGCGGGGGAATCAATCTTTGATATATTAAACTAGAATTTTTCATCCGTGCGATGCACGACAATCTTTATATTAAAATAAAATTCAATTTATAACTAAAATTAATATTTATAAATACGAAACATATAATATAAATCATATGTAATATTGATTAACATCACGAAATATTGGGATCTTAACAAAAATATGTCATAATGTGATCTTGTGCGATGCACGATATGATATTTTAAAGTCAACAATTCATAGTA